>JAUEPU010000207.1:0-80617 GCA_030435615.1 Armillaria luteobubalina
GAATCAAACGCCAAGGTAACCTTGACATTGGCAAGTTCACGAAGGGAAAGCCATGCGGAAGATCCGATTTATTGGGATCTGGAACTTCGACGTCGAGACTAGGTATGAGAACGTTGTACAACACAGAAAGCGCAGTGGATAGACCAGGAGACTGCAACGTGTAGACTTGTGTGGCATCGGAGGGTACTGCTCCATAGTCGGCAAAGAATGGACCATACTCGCAATAATAGTCCTGTTTAAATGGGAGATAATTCGAGTGGCCGTGAATGAGCGAGGTGGGACGAGGCTTGAGATAAATCTTGACGTACGCCATAGGAGGCGCTTCGAATCTTTGCATATGATATATATACCTTCGGAATCGAACAGATACAAGCTAATAGGCGGGTTGGGATAAAGGCTAATTGCCGACAGTATAAGCGCCTGCTGCGAGACGACGGCCAGGATATTGGGAACAACGAAACCTTTTGGGTGATTGAGATCAAGTTTTTGACTGGGACGGCCCGTCCGGCATCATTCGGAGCTATGCTGCAATCGACTAAGCTGACCCCGCCTAGCCTTCACTACTTCCGTCGTCCTCCCCTTGTCCTGCGCTGTCCCTCCCACCTCACCTCCACACCCTTCACGACTGCTTCACATCCGCGAACACGATCCATCCCTCCCGTCAAGCGCCCTCCCGGCTGCTTCACGTCCCATCCGACGTCCACCCGTCGACTCGCCAACACGCATCTGATTCGCGAAATTCACTTCCACGCCTGTCCTTCCCTCGACTGCATCCCACCTCTGCGCTAATAATAGACACAGACCCTCCCTCCCGCTAACACCTCCAGACTTCCACCACCACCCCCTCCTACACTAATAATAGACGGGGACCCCTTCCGCAACCTGTCCCTCCCTCGACTACCTCCCACCCCTGCCCTAATAATAGATGCAGACCCGTCCTTTCTCTACCACCTCCAGACGGCCGACCCTCCCTCCTCCACTCTCCGCCCGTCCTCGTTATTTCCTTCCTCCCAAGTACCCCCCTCCGCCGTCAAACATCATCCCTGGTCTCAAACTGTACCGACGCGAGGACGGCGTTCCTCATCCGGCTGTCGTCTGTCGTGCGACGGCAATTTTGGTCACCGAAGTGGGTCCTCGATGTAGGGCAGGAGACGGAAAGCCTGCGGGGAGGGACAGCTTGCGGGGATGTAGACTATGCGTGCGGGAGGCATTCGGTGAAGGGGAGCGTTAAGGACTCGGGCTGTCGCATTCGTCGTGCGTACGGATGCGTGCGCCCGTGCACACTCCGCGCGTTTTCTAGTCTGCATGCTGTTAGATTAGAAGGAAGGAAAATGTTGTGAACGCACCTTCGATCCTGTCTTGCTCGAGCCCACTAGCGACTTTCCTTCTTCAAGCCTTGCCAGCAATGAATACTTCACATTCTAACACATGTCAGATCGTCGCAATAAAATAATAAAAAAAGGGAAAGCTCACCGTCGTCGTCATCATTCCATTACTTCTCATCCGTGTCCAAATGGCTAGCGTCGGTCTCGAGTAACCCACACGTCGTCCTGTCAAGCGGAGACACCTATTCTAACCTGATACTCTTGTCGTCGCGTACTGAGCACCTAGCCGAACGTGAGTAAGCTACCCAATTCTAAAAACTGAGTACGCACCTTTGTAATAATAAAAACTTGCCGCTCGAGCTTTTGAGGCTGACTTGTCCACTGTGAAATTCTGTCCAAAATCCAATATAAGCATTAAAAAACATGACACGGCATCGAAGCACTTACCGTGGCTTGGCGTCGCCGTGGTTCGAGTTAATGTTGCAGGCGTCACACTGAGAGTCACACCGAGCACGATGGCCCGGAGTCTTGCTGGCAATTGGACCGATACTCTCGTCGTCGTTTACTATCCACCTAGTCCAAGGTGAATAACCCAATCAATTCTAAAACTGAGTACTGAGAACGCACCTTTTTAATATTGAAGATTTGCACTCAAGTCGTCACCGTGTAATATTCCGTGACTTGTGGTGCTCAGTCCAACTCTAGGCTCCAAGCGTGATCCATGTCATCGTGCCATCGTCTCGTGCGCCGTCCCTTGTCCGACTCCCTTTCTCACTCGTCCAACGTTCTCCCGCAATCCTACAACCCCTCCGTGAAGCTGGTCATCCCCCCAAACGACCATCGACTCTCTGCAAACTGCCCCCATCGACCTCTATTCAACCGAGAAGCGAGCGTACGCCCGTCCCTCCAAATCGTCGACGTCCCCCCGCCGTCTGTCTCTTGCCGAAGACGAAAGAACGAACTACGATGAAAAAATCAGTCAGAGGGTGCGAGAACGGAGTAGCGGGAACCCGAACCTACTGACACTGGTCGACGGCGCGCACTAGCTCTGGCGTCCAAGATCCCGTTCGAGATCCAAAAATGAACTTGAACCACATCAGAAAAGCTAGAAATTTTCAAGGGGGGGTGATCTTACCATCATCGGGGAATCGGCGTGTGCGCCGCTAATCTCAAAGTGGTCGTCGTAACTCGTTGAATAGAATTGCTACCGAGGGGGGGAACTTTCAGCTGCGAGGGCGGACATGGATAAGCATGATGGCTTACTACGGACGGAGGGCTGCCGAAGAAAAAAATTGAGGAAAAGAAAACTCTATTGTACAAAAAATGCTTACCTTGGAGTGCGCTATGCACTCGCCAAGTCGCCGTCTATTTGACTACGTTTCTTGCAGGTATACCTGATATCCTCAGCATGAGGGAATAGCTACAAAATGTAAGAATCGTATCTAACATAAAAATATTTTTTAAAAAAGAGCTCACCATTCTCGATGCTGAGCATGACGGCGCCTTCATCGTCGAGGTCAGATTAAAGAACAGGTCAACGATCAACGAACAAAACCGGAAAGGAAATGATAGCGGTCACGAGACCCGACCCATCGAAATGAAGGTCGTCGACGACGAGGCGTACAACGGCGGGAGACCCATCGAAGACATGCTCAACGACGAAGAGATATCGATATAAGTATATGAGAAAGAGAGAGAGGGGAGTAGCTAGAAAAGGGATGGGATGATGAGAAGAATGGGAATACACACCTCGTATTTAAGGCTTTCATAGAAGCCTAGAGCACAACAAAATGCAGGATAGTTACACCGAGGATCATGCCATCGTGCCATATTCGGCCCATAAATTCCGCGACACCCGAATTTTGGAAGATCTGTAAAAAACAGATTCCCGGGGTATATCGTATTTCTCTCGTTTGCGTTGACGTTAGTGGTACCGATATTGGCAACGATCCAGACCATATTCATTGTTGAGATGTTCACGTCCATCCCACCCTCCGATCAGCACAGGACTGGACTCGAAGCTTGATGAGTATTGCTTGGATATGCAGGAAAGACAAGGAAGCACCTCCAGAAATTTTCCAACTTTGAACTCGGTGAAAGCTAGGCACAGGGTGGAACTCGGTTGAGGGTCGCGACCCTCTGACTGTGTGTCACGGACCCTTTGAGGCCGCATGAATTTACGAAGTTTGGAAGATGGAAACGAGGGACGTACATGGGGAATCGCTCTGCCGCAGTATTCAATGGATTTGGCTGGGCACGTAACGTCCTGGGCGCCGTCGTGGCGATTCTTTTTCGGAAAAAGCACACGACACTTCAATTTTCACGTTGGTTAGTTCGGTTATGGGTAATCTAGATGCTGGAAGAACGTACCAAGTCAGGTAAATTGGGGATTTCAAGGGCTCCGTTGACCGTCCTGCACGCGCGGGGCACGATCTGGACACGAGAACAAATCATATATACCCTGAGAGTCAAACGTAAGCGATTTATGGACACGTAGAATGTAGTAAGAGCAAAAACTCACGTATCTTCAATGTAGCTCCTGTTCGAGTTCAGGGCTGGTGCGCGACGTCATGATCTGACGCGTCGGTGGCTCGGTCCGAATGGTCCTCGTTAATAAAAACTACGTGGTGCAGGGTCCCAAGTAGCTCGCAGAGTCCTCGGCCGTTGATATAGGTCGTTTCTCTCCCTAGGAGAGCAGAAGAAAGGGTGTCGTCACGCGTGGTTGGTTGAAAGAAGGTTGTGAACGAAAGAATTATGGTGGTCAGGCAAAGTAGAGGAGGGGAATATGCGAATTGGTGTTGAGGAATATCAATATTGAACAATGGGACGAAATGGTAAGACAAAAAGTACATCGATCGCATTGTCGAAGTTGATCGATCTGGCAGTTTCCTATTTTGCACATACTACATACCCTTTCACCATCACTGCGATACAGAGCCCACTGAGAACAGACACTTTCAACATCGTAAAGAAGTACTACGGGCCCTTGTATCATGTATCTCACTTGTGCAATTTTGGTTCAAGTTGTGCGGTTCAATCTTATCAGCCAAGGGGATCAAGCAATGCGAGCGCGAGCTCAGAATACTGATCCTTCAGTCTCATTCAAAAATACGGGGTACAAGGACACACAACGTGAGCCATCTTGAATTCATTCCTTTTTTCTTCCTTAACGAGTCCGCGTAGATTTCTCTGATATCTTATTATTCTTGGATGTTTGTCGGTGGTTTCTCACTGCAAAGAGACGCTGAAGAGCATGTATCAGAATCTATGTCCCCGATTCTGACATCATTCAAGAATCTTGTGCGCCTCAAAAATTGCTGGATCGTCACCGGTACTCTGACCACGAACGTCTTAGGTCTCGATTTTGGAGAAGGATGGACGATATGCAATAGCAGCTGCAGGGTGACGATGAAGGGGGTGCAAATTTTTGAGGGCTTTTTGAAGATCTAGAGGAATCTGCTTCTCAATCGCATGAAGCCACTATTGCTGCGGAGATACAAGATAGGATATCGAACATTTCCGATCGGGAGGATCTCCAGAAGCTGGGGATATGATTACCCATGTTATTGGTGTATCATGACGTTCGATGGTCTGCCCTTTGCCTTTGTGGCATCCGAGGGCAAGAGAATCTCTCTTGATTCAATGCAGACTCGGGGCGAGGCATTATCCAGCCTGTATCCATTTTCGCTCAATTTAGATGGGGGTGCCTTGGCGACCCGTATGTAAAGTATTGAATTCTGAATACATGTGAGTACAAATTCTAGACTGTTACTCTCTCACTGAATCGCGCTAGATGTCATCCTGCAGGAGCCCACTATGTTAAATCGGACACAATCCATTCCATATCGGGTTTTTGAAGCTCGACAGCTATTGTCGATCCAACAGACTGCTAGGCTTGGGCAAACAAATTTTTGGAAGGACTTATTGAAGGAGTCGAAGCAGGACTACATTCTCATCATTTGGTACGTGCTTTGCATTGCTACCCTCATACACCCCAAATGTTTACTCGGCATAGATCTCATGTATCTGATGGATATGGTACATTTTATACACTGCTACATATCTCGTGGGGTGACTCAACATTTCGTACTTTGAAATTTGGTCTCAAGCTGGATTATTCAATGCGTGGAACGACGAGGAAAGAAAGATAATGATTTCACAGTTCAAGTCCGAGGAGAGATGAACTCGACGAGTTCAGTCTCGCCGTCCTTTCACACACAGAGCTCTCAGGACTGGGGGAGACCCCATCTCATGAGCAAGCCTGACAATACGAGGGACTCTGTGCCGTTCACAGGTCGTACGATGCAGCGGCGAAGCCCCGTCTTTACTATGACACATCCACGACTCCCAATAATTGTACGGTCATGGAAGCCATGTAACCCCAATCTGGGCAATTCGGTACCAGGTGCTGTTTTCATATTCTCATGTACGTTAGACGCTCATCCATGTCAGAATATCAGAATCTATGGGAAAATACAGTAATTCCGAGAAATGGATACATCACGCGTATCCTACTGGAGCACGCTAGGCCCCTCATTTGAAAACATGAAAATGATGCATTGATCTTCCAGATATTTATTGCGTGTGCTTTCTTTATTACACATTGGGTACAAGCTCTATAACCAGGACAAAAACCTTTCCAGTCTTCTAACTGGCAGCCCTATGAACTAAGCTGGCGATCACCATTTCTTTCCTGGCTACGAAAAATAAAGGTACATTAATATATTGAAGGAAGGAAGATAAATGTACTGCTGACCCTGCATGATAGTACTATTGTGCCGTAGGCAATGCAAGCATCTAAATATCCGTGCGAGCCCATACAACCCTGGTAACAGGAAGGATTCTGAGAAGACGGTAGGAGACTTGAGTCTGAATGGAGCCCTGACCATCAAGTTGTGAGCGAAAATAGACTCCAGCCTTCAAAATGATACTGACTGGGATGCCTGCATTTTGTCAAGAACAGCAGAGACATCTCTAAGCCTGACCATGTGACTAGAGAATGGAAACGACCTCGAATAAGTAGAAATCACATTTGCACGGAAGCTTGTGAGCCCGAACATTGATGGCCGATGGCACGAAATCTTTCAGTAACTGTGACTACACAGGAAGCTGAGGAGGACTTAAAGCTGTACTGTATGGAAATCATATTCAGGTCTTCAGCTACAGCCGATAGCTGTAGTAGTTAAGGAACATTCGAGAAATGTTGACCTCTGAAACTTTGTGTTGATATTCATTAACTTGTGAGTCTTGCATCCAAGAGATCTCACTGGCCACAGTACAACAAGTATTGAGATTTAAACAATTGTTTCAAATGTCTGTTGAGTTTTAGTATTTCTTAAGACTGGAACACACAAATTTAAGGGTCATTTGTTATCTTGCAACATTGGTGGTAGCGAGTAGTGAGGACAGGTGAACAGGAATGAAATCTAGGCAAACAATTTAGGAGGATCTTCGGTTAACAGATGTCGTAAGGCATTTGTTCAGGTCCTCAGTACTTCGGATGTCATATGGTGACTGTAGCCTAGAGTGTATTTTGTTGCCATGTATCATTGAATTTTGAGTTTGCGCTTGCTATGAGTATCTTTAAGCATCAGATATTCTGGGTGTTTTGGGTATTGTATAGATACTTGTAGCCTTGAAAATGGATACTTGCTGCAGCGCATCTTGTGAGCACAAAAATCCATAGTCTCGAAATTGGTATCAATAGAAGGTCTGACATCAGACATCAAATAGAGGACAATATATAGATGTCATAATTACAGTACATTCCAGTAGTGGGTGAAAGCTCATCTGAGCATTCACTCCCCACTGGAAGGCCCTGGAAAGATGACAGGTGGCAACAAAACCTAGAAGAATACACGGGCTTAAACGGATCCGAGTCAGTAGAAGTAATGAGCATGTGGAGGAAAATTTTCACGGAGAAATTAGACTGTGCACGTTACGAGTTACGGACCGTGGAAACCGATCTGCGAAAGTATATAAGGTGTGGAAATTTAGGAGAAAGTACTGCCCCTTCTTACCGTTATGCTGCCATTATGCTGGTCTGCCGCATGATTTATAATTTCTGCAGACATTCACCTGACTTGTGTCTGCCTCTCCGTCATGTTGTGTTCTGTCGAGGACGTGTTATGCCTTGCGGCCGTGATGGGAGGTGAGCGCTTGAAAGGGCATGTTTGGCAATGGCTTCGTGTTTGGCTTGACCATGCGCGCCATAGCTTCAAGCTCGTCTCCCCTTACTCTCATTCTCACTTTTCAATTTTGGTGCGTATGTTATATTCGTCCTATCTTAGGTATTGACTTTTTTAAAAAAAGTTCTCATCCATCAACAACGTGCGTTTGCGTGCAGAGTGCAGGTTCTGTGATGGATCAGTAGGTTTTCCGGTTCTAATTGATGTTCGGATTACTTATAGTTGATTCTAAAGTCTTTTGAACGTGTCTCCCCCTTCCGCCTCGCCCTCCCACCTCATTTAGTTGTCCCCGTTGAGTTCAGCAAGCTTCAACAGCTCTTGAAGCAAATCTGAAGCTAAATTTTGTCCTGAGACGATGTATCGACATCCCGCAAGCGAGGTCAATGAGTATCGCATTGTGTAGAGGGTTGCCCTCTTGGAGTATGGGCTCGGGGGTGCGGGGAGGAAGGTACGCAGCCGGTAGACGCGCCAATCACACGATCGAAGGGGTAGCCTACGCGTGCGTATCTCTGATTCTTGTTTCGTTTCTTCATCTGAACTTCCTGTAGGACATGGCCCTTGTCCATCACTGCAAGGTCTTGTACACCCGGCATCACCAGCAGTTTTTGCGCCAAGACGACGTATCGACTTCTGCCGAGCAAGGTCAACGAGGATCGTATTGCGTACAGGGTTGTCCCCTTGGAGTATGGGCTCAGAGGTGCGGGGAGGGAGGTACATAGCCGGTTGAGATGTCGATTGCACCGATCGGCGAATGCAAAGACTACGCGTGCGTATCTTTGTTTCTTATTTTATTTCTCCATCTGAAATGACTCTAGGATGCTGCTCTTGTCCTCGTGTTTACGGTGCTGATGCTGCGCGGTGAGGAATTGGATTATTGCTGCCATTTGCTCGCGGCATGTGGTGAGCTTCCCCTTCTCCCTAATATGTGGGAGCACGAGCCTGACTATTTTCTAAGCCGCCATCTCCACCGCACCTCAAGATCTTCTAACGATGGCATCTCCAGGGCTTTTTGTGCCGAGACGACGTATCGACTTCCGCCGAGCAAGGGCAGGGGTACAGGGGGAGATGGGAAGGAGTTGGGGCAGAGGGGCGTGGGTCATTTAGGAGAGTTCAGAGTCATTCCGCTTCATCAAGTGTAAGTTGCCTGTTGTACGTTGTTATTGACTAGCTAATCTACTTAGGTAGTCCTTACCCAACAGCATTGCCCTCGCCGAAAATATTAGCCTAAACACCACGTTGTCGCCTGGCTGGCACCCCAATTTTGCGCCGAGACGATGTATCGCATTCCGGCGAGCAAGGTCAGGAGCATTAGGAGGATGGGGAGCAAGGAAGGTGGTGATGTGCTTGGGAGACTCGGAGTCCTTCCCGTTTGATGGACGTGCGTTCTATGACTCTTTTCGCTGTCTCTACCTAATCTATATGCGATAGTGCCTACCCTCCGCTGTCCCCTGGGCCGAACGTAGTAACGTTAGGGTTGCTTAGGCAACGAGTTTTGCTGTGAGACGACGTATCGTCTTCCGGAGAGCAAGGATTTGTGTCGGGGGGGAGGAGAGTGGGGTGGGCGTTTATCACGAGGGAAGTGTCTTTGACAGTGTGAGTGCTGCATTATCATATGATTCTCGATCTAATGCTGGTTGACAGCTCTCTGCACTACGATCCTGCGCAGACAGCCGGTCACTCGAAGATGGGTTCTGGGCCAAGGCAACGAATCTCGATCCAGCGAGCGAAGCTTGTAAGTTTGTAGCTTTACTTTATTTTTCACTGACTGATTATTTTCCTGTTGCACTAACTACAGCGAGGGCGGCACATGGAGTCCCGGCGAGGAAAGAGGACAGCCGACGTTGACAGGGAGGACGACGATCCGCCGATCACCCCCAAACGCGCGTCCGCGCATGCAGGATTCCGCAAGCGACACCCTCAAGACAGGGAGTGAACCACTGTACGCCTTAGCGTAACCCGTGGAACCCGTCGCAGCTGATTAAATAGCCGCTGTCTGTTGAGGGCGACGCGGGCGTGGGGTGTTCGACTCGTATGGAAAGTGTGGATTTGCAGAGGGTGAGCTTGTTTTTGAGTTGCGCCAGATGTGATTCTGAATTGCTTATATTCCAGCACGAATTTGTCTCGCTCAAGGTAGGTCTGTCGGGGTGGATAACTGAATGACCGATGGGTCGTTCACTTTATGTTTTTTTTTGGGCAAATCGGACGCACAACGGTAAGCTCATTTCTCTGTTGGAACAATTTGAACGGGAAGTTACGCATGTCCGGGGCACAAATGGGAGGATGACGTCTCCCATTTGTTATTCCGATGAATACCTTCGGGGCGGGAAGATTACGATCCCACCACCCGCGTTTTTCTCACTCAAATGTACTAACACAACCTTTCGCCTTATCTGTACCGTATTAGTCGAAATATACACTCAATCACTGAATTGAACCGAAATTTTGAAATTTTGAGACACAATCAGACACAGATTGAGACTACTGTAAACATAGAATTCTGAATTACATCGACTGTAACACTCCTTTCGATACCACGTCTTACTGAAGCATTATATATTATTCCTGAATCATCTGTGATGCAAGACGCGACGTCCAGATGGCGCAATTCACCAAATAAGTTCAAAATGATGCAAATTTATCGGTTTTAGTCGGAATACATGCAGATATCCTTTGGAGGAACATATATATTAAAGGAATTGCATTCGTGAAAATTAATACATCAACTCCGAAGCAAGCCGGTGCACAATTGGTGGTTCCGAGACAGCTGTCTCACTGGTCGTACATGACTCAGTGGCGTTAATTTGCCCTTCTCTTTGTCGTCCATTTCTTTTTCCTCGTCTGCTGAATGCATGTGTTCGTGGTGATCTTCGCCGTAGGCTTTCACACCTGTGATCTCGTGCTTGAGCCAACGGTTCCAACCAAAGTTCTGGTTTCCACCGATAAAAGTCCTAAGCGTATGGTGATCAGAAGATTGAAAGGGTGGCGACGGGTGGAGCAACGAGCATTGCAAGCCGTCACAGAAATGCGTGGAGGGGTCTGATCGGATGAGCTTATCGAGGTTGACGTAACAGAGACTTTTCAAGCCTAGCATACAGTATACATACTATAAGAATAAGAATAAGGGCACGCTACGAGAGGCAGTGCACATTCGATAATCTACTGATTGGAGGGTTCAGAAAGGCTCATACGTTTCCTGCGCTGGAGAAGACAGTTAGTACAAACAATAGACACGACCTAGGTGATCAGACACAGACCCGGAGTGGTTGGAACTGACGGTCGGGAGTGAGATCGTCAGTATCAAAAGAAGACGTTGAGTACGTAGTTGATGACTCGGTAGAGGATAAAGGAAGGAGTGGAGGAGCAGTATCATTGACTGAGGCGTCGGCGATGAATGAGGACGAAAAGGCAGCCACAGCCGTTAGCGCCTTCCTACCGAGGTAGATGAGCAAGCCAGGGCTGTTGACTGAGAGAATTCAGTGGAAAACGCGACTGAAATGTCATGTCACTGACCATGACCTGATGGTAAACGAGCAGGAGCAACTGGATCTGTCAGCTTACGCATCTCCCGGCGAAAATTTCTCCATATCTCTGTACTAGAAGTGTCAGGATAGACAACTGTGTCGTTACCGAAACGACTCACCGGCGTACTCGTCTATTGTCTTGTGTATATACACCCAGATGAATAACTCCAATTCAGTATCTCGAGACACGTCGTGCAGTTCGACGTCACCTCGGTCCATAGTAGAGAATACTATTTCATACCACTCGGGTGAAAACACCGGTGCACGCGTTTTTCGTAGGTGGGGGAGCTGGCGCACGATCGCCTTGGGAGAGTTGAACAATGTGGTTTTCAGACTTGATCCGTGAATCAAACGCCAAGGTAACCTTGACATTGGCAAGTTCACGAAGGGAAAGCCATGCGGAGAGATCCGATTTATTGGGATCTGGAACTTCGACGTCGAGACTAGGTATGAGAACGTTGTACAACACAGAAAGCGCAGTGGATAGACCAGGAGACTGCAACGTGTAGGACTTGTGTGGCATCGGAGGGTACTGCTCCATAGTCGGCAAAGAATGGACCATACTCGCAATAATAGTCCTGTTTAAATGGGAGATAATTCGAGTGGCCGTGAATGAGCGAGGTGGGACGAGGCTTGAGATAAATCTTGACGTACGCCATAGGAGGCGCTTCGAATCTTTGCATATGATATATATACCTTCGGAATTCAACAGATACAAGCTAATAGGCGGGTTGGGATAAAGGCTAATTGTCGACAGTATAAGCGCCTGCTGCGAGACGATGGCCAGGATATTGGGAACAACGAAACCTTTTGGGTGATTGAGATCAAGTTTTTGACTGGGACGGCCCGTCCGGCATCATTCGGAGCTATGCTGCAATCGACTAAGCTGACCCCGCCTAGCCTTCACTACTTCCGTCGTCCTCCCCTTGTCCTGCGCTGTCCCTCCCACCTCACCTCCACACCCTTCACGACTGCTTCACATCCGCGAACACGATCCATCCCTCCCGTCAAGCGCCCTCCCGGCTGCTTCACGTCCCATCTGACGTCCACCCGTCGCCTCGCCAACACGCATCTGATTCGCGAAATTCACTTCCACGCCTGTCCTTCCCTCGACTGCATCCCACCTCTGCGCTAATAATAGACACAGACCCTCCCTCCCGCTAACACCTCCAGACTTCCACCACCACCCCCTCCTACACTAATAATAGACGGGGACCCCTTCCGCAACCTGTCCCTCCCTCGACTACCTCCCACCCCTGCCCTAATAATAGATGCAGACCCGTCCTTTCTCTACCACCTCCAGACGGCCGACCCTCCCTCCTCCACTCTCCGCCCGTCCTCGTTATTTCCTTCCTCCCAAGTACCCCCCTCCGCCGTCAAACATCATCCCTGGTCTCAAACTGTACCGACGCGAGGACGGCGTTCCTCATCCGGCTGTCGTCTGTCGTGCGACGGCAATTTTGGTCACGGAAGTAGGTCCTTGATGTAGGGCAGGAGACGGAAAACCTGCGGGGAGGGACAGCTTGCGGGGATGTAGACTATGCGTGCGGGAGGCATTCGGTGAAGGGGAGCGTTAAGGACTCGGGCTGTCGCATTCGTCGTGCGTACGGATGCGTGCGCCCGTGCACACTCCGCGCGTTTTCTAGTCTGCATGCTGTTAGATTAGAAGGAAGGAAAATGTTGTGAACGCACCTTCGATCCTGTCTTGCTCGAGCCCACTAGCGACTTTCCTTCTTCAAGCCTTGCCAGCAATGAATACTTCACATTCTAACACATGTCAGATCGTCGCAATAAAATAATAAAAAAAGGGAAAGCTCACCGTCGTCGTGATCATTCCATTACTTCTCATCCGTGTCCAAATGGCTAGCGTCGGTCTCGAGTAACCCACACGTCGTCCTGTCAAGCGGAGACACCTATTCTAACCTGATACTCTTGTCGTCGCGTACTGAGCACCTAGTCGAACGTGAGTAAGCTACCCAATTCTAAAAACTGAGTACGCACCTTTGTAATAATAAAAACTTGCCGCTCGAGCTTTTGAGGCTGACTTGTCCACTGTGAAATTCTGTCCAAAATCCAATATAAGCATTAAAAAAACATGACACGGCGTCGAAGCACTTACCGTGGCTTTGCGTCGTCGTGGTTCGAGTTAATGTTGCAGGCGTCACACTGAGACTCACAACGAGCACGACGGCCCGGGTCATGCTGGCAATTGGACCGATACTCTCGTCATCATATACTATCCACCTAGTCCAAGGTGAATAACCCAATCAATTCTAAAACTGAGTACCAAGAATGTACCTTTTTAATATTGAAGATTTGCGCTCAAGTCGTCACCGTGTAATATTCCATGGCTTGTGGTGCTCAGTCCAACTCTAGGCTCCAAGCGTGCTCCAGGTCACCGGGCCATCGTCTCATGTGCCGTCCCTTGTCCTACTCCTCTTCTCACTCGTACAACGCTCTCCCGCATTCCGACAACCCCTCCGTGAAGCTGGTCATCCCCCCAAACGACCATCGACTCTCTGCAAACTGCCCCCATCGACCTCTATTCAACCGAGAAGCGAGCGTACGCCCGTCCCTCCAAATCGTCGACGTTCCACCGCTGTCTGCCTCCTGCCGAAGACGATAGAACGAACTACGATGAAAAAACATCAGTCAGAGGATGCGGGAACGGAGTAGCGGGAACCCGAACCTACTGACACTAGTCGACGGCGCGCACTAGCTCTGGCGTCCAAGATCCCGTTCGAGATCCAAAAATGAACTTGAACCACATCAGAAAAGCTAGAAATTTTCAAGGGGGACGTGATCGTACCATCATCGGAGCATCGGCGTATGCGCTGCTAATCTGAAAGTGGTCGTCGTAACTCGTTGAATAGAATTGCTATCGAGGGGGGAAAGTTCAGCTCCGAGGGCGGACATGGGTAAGCATGATGGCTTACTACGGACGGAGGGCTGCCGAAGAAAAAAATTGAGGAAAAGAAAACTCTATTGTACAAAAAATGCTTACCTTGGAGTGCGCTATGCACTCGCCAAGTCCCCGTCTATTTCACCACAATTCCCTGCAAGTATACCTGCCATCCTCGGCATGAAGAATGGCTACGCAATGTTAAAATGGAATGTAACATAAAAACATAAAAAAGAGCTCACCATCCTCGATGCTGACCTTGACGGAGCCTTCATCGTCGAGGTCAGGTTTAAGAACAGATCAACGAAAGGAAATGATGGCGGTCACGAGACTCGTCCATCAAAATGAAGGTCGTCGTCGACGAGGCATACAACGGCGGGAGGCCCACCGAAGACATGCTCGACGACGAGGAAATATTGATATAAGTATATGAGAAAGAGAGGGGAGGGTAATAACTAGAAAAGGGAAGGGAAGTTGGGATGAATGGGATGATGAGAAGAGTGGGAATACACACCTCGTATTTAAGGCTTTCATAGAAGCCTAGAGCACACCAAAAATGCAGGATAGTTACACCGAGGATCATGCCATCGTGCCATATTCGGCCCATAAATTCCGCGACACCCGAATTTTGGAAGATCTGTAAAAACAGATTCCCAGGGTATATCGTATTTCTCTCGTTGCGTTGACGTTAGTGGTACCGATATTGGCAACAATCCAGACCATATTCATTGTTGAGAATGTTCACGTCCATCCCCACCCTCCGATCAGTACAGGACTGGACTCGAAGCTTGATGAGTATTGCTTGGATATGCAGGAAAGACAAGGACACACCTCCAGAAATTTCCAGCTTTGAACTCGGCTGGAAGCTAGGCACAGGGTGGAACTCGGTTGAGGTCATGACCCTGACCGTGTGTCACGGACCCTTTGATGCCGCATGAATTTACGAAGTTTGGAAGATGGAAACGAGGGACGTACATGGGGAATCGCTCTGCCGCAGTATTCAATGGATTTGGCTGGGCACGTAACGTCTGGGCACCGTTGTGGCGATTCTTTTTCGGAAAAAGCACACAATACTTCAATTTTCACGTTGGTTAGTTCGGTTATGGGTATCTAGATGCTGGAAGAACGTACCAAGCCGGGTAAATTGGGGATTTCAAGGGCTCTGTTGACCGTCCCGCACGCGCGGGGCACGATCTGTACACGAGAACAAATCATATATACCCTGAGAGTCAAACGTAAGCGATTTATGGACACGTAGAATGTAGTAAGAGCAAAAACCCATGTATCTTCAATGTAGCTCCTGTTCGAGTTCAGGGCTGGTGCGCGACGTCATGATCTGACGCGTCGGTGGCTCGGTCCGAATGGTCTCGTTAATGAAAACTACGTCGTGCAGGGTCCCAAGTAGCTCGCAGAGTCCTCGGTCATTGATATAGGTCATTTCTCTCCCTAGGAGAGCAGAAGAAAGGGTGTCATCACGTGTGGTTGGTTGAAAGAAGGTTGTGAACGAAAGAATTATGGTGGTCAGGCAAAGTAGAGGAGGGGAATATGCGAATTGGTGTTGAGGAATATCAATATTGAACAATGGGACGAAATGGTAAGACAAAAAGTACATCGATCGCATTGTCGAAGTTGATCGATCTGGCAGTTTCCTATTTTGCACATACTACATACCCTTTCACCATCACTGCGATACAGAGCCCACTGAGAACAGACACTTTCAACATCGTAAAGAAGTACTACGGGCCCTTGTATCATGTATCTCACTTGTGCAATTTTGGTTCAAGTTGTGCGGTTCAATCTTATCAGCCAAGGGGATCAAGCAATGCGAGCGCGAGCTCAGAATACTGATCCTTCAGTCTCATTCAAAAATACGGGGTACAAGGAACACACAACGTGAGCCATCTTGAATTCATTCCTTTTTTCTTCCTTAATGAGTCCGCGTAGATTTCTCTGATATCTTATTATTCTTGGATGTTTGTCAGTGGTTTCTCACTGCAAAGAGACGCTGAAGAGCATGTATCAGAATCTATGTCCCCGATTCTGACATCATTCAAGAATCTTGTGCGCCTCAAAAATTACTGGATCGTCACCGGTACTCTGACCACAAACGTCTTAGGTCTCGATTTTGGAGAAGGATGGACGATATGCAATAGCAGCTGCAGGGTGACGATGAAGGGGGTGCAAATTTTTGAGGGCTTTTTGAAGATCTAGAGGAATCTGCTTCTCAATCGCACGAAGCCACTATTGCTGTGGAGATACAAGATAGGATATCGAACATTTCCGATCGGGAGGATCTCCAGAAGCTGGGGATATGATTACCCATGTTATTGGTGTATCATGACATTCGATGGTCTGCCCTTTGCCTTTGTGGCATCCGAGGGGCAAGAGAATCTCTTGATTCAATGCAGACTCGGGGCAAGGCATTATCCAGCCTGCATCCATTTTCGCTCAATTTAGATGGGGGTGCCTTGGCGACCCGTATGTAAAGTATTGAATTCTGAATACGTGTGAGTACGAATTCTAGACTGTTACTCTCTCACTGAATCGCGCTAGATGTCATCCTGCAGGAGCCCACTATGTTAAATCGGACACAATCCATTCCATACCGGGTTTTTGAAGCTCGACAGCTATTGTCGATCCAACAGACTGCTAGGCTTGGGCAAACAAATTTTTGGAAGGACTTATTGAAGGAGTCGAAGCAGGACTACATTCTCGTCATTTGGTACGTGCTTTGCATTGCTACCTCATACACCCCGAATGTTTACTCGGCATAGATCTCATGTATCTGATGGATATGGTACATTTTATACACTGCTACAAACCTCATGTGGTGACTGAACCTTTCGTACTTTGAAATTCGGTCTCAAGCTGGATTATTCAATGCATGGAATGGCGAGGAAAGAAAGATATTGATTTCACAGTTCAAGTCTGAGGGGAGATGAACTCGACGAGTTCAGTCTCGCCGTCCTTTCACACACAGAGCTCTCAGGACTGGGGGAGACCCATCTCATGAGCAAGCCTGATAATACGAGGGACTCTGTGCCGTTCATAGGTCATACGATGCAGCGGCGAAGCCCCGTCTATCGCTCCCGTCTTTACTATGACACATCCACGACCCTCAATAGTTGTACGGTCATGGAAGCCGTGTAACCCTGATCTGGGCAATTCGGTACCAGGTGCTGTTTTCATATTCTCATGTACGTTAGACGCTCATCCATGTCAGAATATCGGAATCTATGGGAAAATACAGTAATTCCGAGAAATGAATACATCCCGTGCATCCTACTGGAGCGCGCTAGGCCCCTCATTTGAAAACACAAAAATGATGCATTGATCTTCCAGATATTTATTGCATGTGCGTTCTTTATTTCGCATTGGGTACAAGCTCTATAACCAGGACAAAACCTTTCCAGTCTTCTAACTGACAGCCCTATGAACTAAGCTGGCGATCACTATTTCTTTCCTGGCTATGAAAAATAAAGGTACGTTAATATATTGAAGGAAGGAAGATATATGTACGCTGACCCTGCATGATAGTACTATTGTGCCGTAGGCGATGCAAGCATCTGAATATCCATGCGAGCCCATACAACCCTGGTAACAGGAAGGATTCTGAGAAGACGGCGGAGACTCAAGTCTGAATGGAGCCCTGACCATCAAGTTGTGAGTGAAAATAGACTCCAGCCTTCAAAATGATACTGACTGGGATGCCTGCATTTTGTCAAGAACAGCAGAGACATCTCTAAGCCTGACCGTTGACTAGAGAATGGAAACGACCTCGAATAAGTAGAAATCACATCTGCATGGAAGCTTGTGAGCCCGACATTGATGGCCGATGGCATGAAATCTTTCAGTAACTGTGACTACATGGAAGCGAGGAGGACTTAAAGCTGTACGTATGGAAATCATATTCAGGTCTTCAGCTACGGCCGATAGCCGTAGTAGTTAAGGAACATTCGAGAAATGTTGACCTCTGAAACTTTGTGTTGATATTCATTAACTTGTGAGTCTTGCATCCAAGAGATCTCACTGGCCACAGTACAACAAGTATTGAGATTTAAACAATTGTTTCAAATGTCTGTTGAGTTTTAGTATTTCTTAAGACTGGAACACACAAATTTAAGGGTCATTTGTTATCTTGCAACATTGATGGTAGCGAGTAGTGAGGACAGGTGAACAGCAATGAAATCTAGGCAAACAATTTAGGAGGATCTTCGGTTAACAGATGTTGTAAGGCATTTGTTCAGGTCCTTGGTACTTCGGATGTCATATGGTGACTGTAGCCTAGAGTGTATTTTGTTGCCATGTATCATTGAATTTTGAGTTTGCGCTTGCTATGAGTATCTTTAAGCATCAGATATTCTGGGTGTTTTGGGTATTGTATAGATACTTGTAGCCTTGAAAATGGATACTTGCTGCAGCACATCTTGTGAGCACAAAAATCCATAGTCTTGAAATTGGTATCAATAGAAGGTCTGACATCAGACATCAAATAGAGGACAATATATAGATGTCATAATTACAGTACATTCCAGTAGTGGGTGAAAGCTCATCCGAGCATTCACTCCCCACTGGAAGGCCCTGGAAAGATGACAGGTGGCAACAAAACCTAGAAGAATACACGGGCTTAAACGGATCCGAGTCAGTAGAAGTAATGAGCATGTGGAGGAAAATTTTCACGGAGAAATTAGACTGTGCACGTTACGAGTTACGGACCGTGGAAACCGATCTGCGAAAGTATATAAGGTGTGGAAATTTAGGAGAAAGTACTCCCCCTTCTTACCGTTATGCTGCCATTATGCTGGTCTGCCGCATGATTTATAATTTCTGCAGACATTCACCTGACTTGTGTCTGCCTCTCCGTCATGTTGTGTTCTGTCGAGGACGCGTTATGCCTTGCGGCCGTGATGGGAGGTGAGTGCTTGAAAAGGCATGTTTGGCAATGGCTTCGTGTTTGGCTTGACCATGCGCGCCGTAGCTTCAAGCTCGTCTTCCCTTACTCTCATTCTCACTTTTCAATTTTGGTGCGTATGTTATATTCGTCCTATCTTAGGTATTGACTTTTTAAAAAAAAGTTCTCATCCATCAACAACGCGCGTTTGCGTTTGCATGCAGAGTGCAGGTTCTGTGGTGTATCGGTAGGTTTCCCATTACTTATAGTTGATTCTAAAGGCCTCCGAATGTGTCTCTCCCTCCCCCTTTCCCTCCCGCTTCATTTCGTTGTTTCCGTCGAGTTCAGCAAGCTTCAACAGCTCTTGAAGCAAATCTGAAGCTAAATTTTGTCCCGAGACGATGTATTGACTTCCCGCAAGCGAGGTCAACGAGTATCGCATTGTGTAGAGGGTTGCCCTCTTTGAGTATGGGCTCAGGGGTGCGGGGAGGAAGGTACGCAGCTGGTAGACACGCCGATCACACGATCGAAGGGGTAGCCTACGCGTGCGTATCTCTGATTCTTGTTTCGTTTCTTCATCTGAACTTCCTGTAGGACATGGCCCTTGTCCATCACTGTAAGGTCTTGTACACTCGACGTCACCAGCGGTTTTTGTGCCAAGACGACGTATCGACTTCCCGCGAGCAAGGTCAACGAGGATTGTATTGCGTACAGGGTTGTCCCCTTGGAGTATGGGCTCAGAGGTGCGGGGAGGGAGGTATGCAGCCGGTTAACACGCATATCGCACCAATCGAAAGTGTAGACCCTAGGTGTGTATTTTTGATTCTTGTTCTATTTCTCGATCTGAGCTGACTGTAGGATGTGGCCCTTGTCCTAGTCGCGACATATGGTGAGCTTTCCTTTCTCCCGTAATATGTGCTAGCCCGAGCCTGAGACTTCTTAGGTGGCCATCTCATCATCCCAAGATCCTCTCCAGACGGTGTCACCGGGCTTTTTTTGCGCCGAGACCATGTATGACATTCCGGCGAGCGAGGGTAGGTGCATTGGCAAAGATGGTGCGGAGTTGGGGCTGGGCGCGCGGATCATCAGGCGAGTTCAAGGTTGTTCCGCTTCATTAAATGTAAGTTGTCTCGTCCCTTGTATTTTGCTCGCTAATTTGCTTAGGTAGCCCCTATCCTTTAGTAACCTCCAAGAGTGTCGCCCTCGTCCACAATATTAGCCTGGACATTACGTTGTGCCCTGCCTGGCACCCGAATTTTGCGCGGAGACGACGTATCGCATTCCGGTGAGCAAGGTCAGAAGCATTAGCCAGGACGTGGAGCGGGGAAGGTGGTGGCGTGTTTGTGAGACCCAGAGGTGTTCCAGTTTGATGAACGTGCGTTTTATGATTCCTTTCCGTGTCTCCCTGTCTCCCTAACTAATCTATGTGGAACAGTCCCTGCCCTCCGCTATCCCATTGACTCGATGCAGCATCGTTAGTGTTGCCTGGGGAACGACTTTTTCTGCGAGACGACTCGTCTTCCGGCGAGGAAGAATTTATCACTTGGGAGGAGGGGGGTAGGCACTTATCACGAGGGAAGGGTCTACCTGCGTTAGTGCCGCGTTGTCATATGATTCTTGGTGTCTAATGCAGGTTGACAGTTCTTTGCGCGGCACCTTCTCATCCTCTTGTGTAGACGGGGTCGGTCACTCGAAGATGCGCTTTAAGCCGAGGCAACGTATCTCGTTCCGGCGAGCGCAGGTAGAGCGTATTGTCTGAAGCTTGTAAGTTCCCACTTTTATTTTCTAGCTCACTGGCTGACGAAATAGTCGCAGCATCTTATTTTCGTGTTACACTGACTACAGCAAGCTACGGGAGGGCACCACGTATTGAGTTCGGGGGAGGAAGGATGACGGACGACGTTGACAGGGAGGACGACGATCCGCCGATCGCCCAAACGCACGTCCGCGCATGCAGGAATCTGCGAGCAACACCTTCAAGACAGGGAGTGAACCACTATACGCCTTAGCGTAACCCCGTGGAACCCGTCGCAGCTGATTAAATAGCCGCTGTCTGTTGAGGGCGATGCGGGCGTGGGGTGTTCGACTCGTATGGCAAGTGTGGATTTCCAGAGGGTGAGCTTGTTTTTGAGTTGCGCCAGATGTGATTCTGACTTGCTTATATTCCAGCATGAATTTGTCTCACTCAAGGTAGGTCCGTTGGGGTGGATAACTGAATGACCGATGGGTCGTTCACTTTATGTTTTTTTTGGGCAAATCGGACGCACAACGGTGAGCCCATTTCTCCATTGGAACGATTTGAACGGGAGGTTATGCATGTCCGGGGCACAAATGGGAGGATGACGTCTCCCATTTGTTATTCCGATGAATACCTTCGGGGCGGGAAGATTACGATCCCACCACCCGCGTTTTTCTCACTCAAATGTACTAACACAACCTTTCGCCTTATCTGTACCGTATTAGTCGAAATATACACTCAATCACTGAATTGAACCGAAATTTTGAAATTTTGAGACACAATCAGACACAGATTGAGACTACTGTAAACATAGAATTCTGAATTACATCGACTGTAACACTCCTTTCGATACCACGTCTTACTGAAGCATTATATATTATTCCTGAATCATCTGTGATGCAAGACGCGACATCCAGATGGCGCAATTCACCAAATAAGTTCAAAATGATGCAAATTTATCGGTTTTAGTCGGAATACATGCAGATATCCTTTGGAGGAACATATATATTAAAGGAATTGCATTCGTGAAAATTAATACATCAACTCCGAAGCAAGCCGGTGCACAATTGGTGGTTCCGAGACAGCTGTCTCACTGGTCGTACATGACTCAGTGGCGTTAATTTGCCCTTCTCTTTGTCGTCCATTTCTTTTTCCTCGTCTGCTGAATGCATGTGTTCGTGGTGATCTTCGCCGTAGGCTTTCACACCTGTGATCTCGTGCTTGAGCCAACGGTTCCAACCAAAGTTCTGGTTTCCACCGATAAAAGTCCTAAGCGTATGGTGATCAGAAGATTGAAAGGGTGGCGATGGGTGGAGCAACGAGCATTGCAAGCCGTCACAGAAATGCGTGGAGGGGTCTGATCGGATGAGCTTATCGAGGTTGACGTAACAGAGACTTTTCAAGCCTAGCATACAGTATACATACTATAAGAATAAGAATAAGGGCACGCTCCGAGAGGCCGTGCACATTCGATAATCTACTGATTGGAGGGCTCAGAAAGGATCATACGTTTCCTGCGCTGGAGAAGACAGTTAGTACAAACAATAGACACGACCTAGGTGATCAGACACAGACCCGGAGTGGTTCGAACTGACGGTCGGGAGTGAGATCGTCAGTATCAAAAGAAGACGTTGAGTACGTAGTTGATGACTCGGTGGAGGATGAAGGAAGGAGTGGAGGAGCAGTATCATTGACTGAGGCGTCGGCGATGAATGAGGACGAAAAGGCAGCCACAGCCGTTAGCGCCTTCCTACCGAGGTAGATGAGCAAGCCAGGGCTGTCGACTGAGAGAATTCAGTGGAAAACGCGACTGAAATGTCATGTCACTGACCATGACCTGATGGTAAACGAGCAGGAGCGACTGGATCTGTCAGCTTACGCATCTCCTGGCGAAAATTTCTCCATATCTCTGTACTAGAAGTGTCAGGATAGACAACTGTGTCGTTACCGAAACGACTCACCGGCGTACTCGTCTATTGTCTTGTGTATATACACCCAGATGAATAACTCCAATTCAGTATCTCGAGACACGTCGTGCAGTTCGACGTCACCTCGGTCCATAGTAGAGAATACTATTTCATACCACTCGGGTGAAAACACCGGTGCACGCGTTTTTCGAGGTGGGGGAGCTGGCGCACGATCGCCTTGGGAGAGTTGAACAATGTGGTTTTCAGACTTGATCCGTGAATCAAACGCCAAGGTAACCTTGACATTGGCAAGTTCACGAAGGGAAAGCCATGCGGAGAGATCCGATTTATTGGGATCTGGAACTTCGACGTCGAGACTAGGTATGAGAACGTTGTACAGCACAGAAAGCGCAGTGGATAGACCAGGAGACTGCAAAGTGTGGACTTGTGTGGCATCGGAGGGTACTGCTCCATAGTCGGCAAAGAATGGACCATACTCGCAATAATAGTCCTGTTTAAATGGGAGATAATTCGAGTGGCCGTGAATGAGCGAGGTGGGACGAGGCTTGAGATAAATCTTGACGTACGCCATAGGAGGCGCTTCGAATCTTTGCATATGATATATATACCTTCGGGATTCCAACAGATACAAGCTAATAGGCGGGTTGGGATAAAGGCTAATTGTCGACAGTATAAGCGCCTGCTGCGAGACGATGGCCAGGATATTGGGAACAACGAAACCTTTTGGGTGATTGAGATCAAGTTTTTGACTGGGACGGCCCGTCCGGCATCATTCGGAGCTATGCTGCAATCGACTAAGCTGACCCCGCCTAGCCTTCACTACTTCCGTCGTCCTCCCCTTGTCCTGCGCTGTCCCTCCCACCTCACCTCCACACCCTTCACGACTGCTTCACATCCGCGAACACGATCCATCCCTCCCGTCAAGCGCCCTCCCGGCTGCTTCACGTCCCATCTGACGTCCACCCGTCGACTCGCCAACACGCATCTGATTCGCGAAATTCACTTCCACGCCTGTCCTTCCCTCGACTGCATCCCACCTCTGCGCTAATAATAGACACAGACCCTCCCTCCCGCTAACACCTCCAGACTTCCACCACCACCCCCTCCTACACTAATAATAGACGGGGACCCCTTCCGCAACCTGTCCCTCCCTCGACTACCTCCCACCCCTGCCCTAATAATAGATGCAGACCCGTCCTTTCTCTACCACCTCCAGACGGCCGACCCTCCCTCCTCCACTCTCCGCCTAATTAGATCCAGACCTCACGTCCGCGTGCTAATCTTAGAACACGACGACCCTCCCTCCACGACATCCAGGCCGCCGTCGCGCCCTCCTCCACTCTCCGCCCGTCCTCGTTATTTCCTTCCTCCCAAGTACCCCCCCTCCGCCGTCAAACATCATCCCTAGTCTCAAACCGTACCGACGCGAGGACGGCGTTCCTCATCCGGCTGTCGTCTGTCGTGCGACGACAATTTTGGTCACGGAAGTAGGTCCTTGATGTAGGGCAGGAGACGGAAAACCTGCGGGGAGGGACAGCTTGCGGAGATGTAGACTATGCGTGCGGGAGGCATTCGGTGAAGGGGAGCGTTAAGGACTCGGGCTGTCGCATTCGTCGTGCGTACGGTGATGTGCTCGGTAACCGTACGACGATAGCTAGAACCTCAATATATACGAAGTGTAACTCGTATATACTAAATCTCAAGCAATCCTTGCGCTTCACAATCACCAATATATGTAAGTTCGGGTGTTTCGAGACCGATAGAAGGCCTCTGCAAACTGAATAGTCTAAGTTTCCTTGATATTTGATCCTCTAGACGAAACAAAAGGGATATCGTAGCCAAATCCGACTTCAACGAAGCGGGAATATAGAATGGGGTCTTGTAATAGGGTAATTGAATCAAATATATTCGTTCTTAAGTCGACTTCGTTCTTAGAATGCTGAATATACTCCAAAGTCTCGAAGCTAGCTGGCTCTTTGCCTTATTTTCCAGTTCACTGACTGATATATGGGCGCACTGGCCACTTATCCTTAGCTCACTGGCTTATGTTGGCTTCTGTGCCCTTTTTGCTTCAAGTTTCCGTTCGAATATACTGCGGTCTCTGCGACTCGCGAAGTCACTTTAAATCAATATATATGTATGTTTCTATTCGCTGGTGGACTTAGCTATACGCTATTTGTCCGAGACTCGACTTAATACCTCTGGCTCCAACCTTAGCTACTGTGCTATATGGTCAAAACTGCGGGGTGGCGAAGCCTCCCGTATATTCGTATGTACAGTACTTATATACTACTACAAGTCCGTCCGATCCCGGATATTTAGTCATACAGTATAAAGTAAACTACTACCGGGGAATATTGTTGCGGATTAGTCTACCGCCGTGCTATGCAACCTGTTCTAGTTACTTCGTTCCAAGAATCCAGGCCAATATATTAATTTGTCGTCTCGCAGTCGGGATTCCGAATGCTGTGTCGTAGGAACAACATGGTTACCCATACGTTGCCTGGTTTCATGCTGATTCACGATTAGGTGACCACTATTAGCTCTCCACAATGGAACTATTCTGATGCAACGCGATCCAGTAGAATATTCTGAGAAGATCGATCGTCAGATAGTATATTCACATCAGTGATGCGACCCTAGTGGACTTGTCAGGGCTCGATTGTCTTCTCCACGCCCATACCGATGAAGTCGGCTATTCTATACCGGATACCAGTTTTGTCTGCTATCGTAACTATTCACAGTTTCATTTGTTTATACCCACTCCTTGTTTATTGGCTAAGCTGGCAACAGGAACTGTTATGGCGTATATTCGCCTGTTTTTGTGGTTTATATTAGGCTGGTAGGTCGGACTCGTCACGATATCGTTCCTAAGTCCTAATCCCACTTGATATATTCTCTGATGCCATGCTGTAGCTCTAGCTAGCGGCCCGGATGCTCAACCCTAGCTCTGTAATAGTCAAGTACAGTATAGATTCGGATAAGTATATACTGACAAATCGCGAAATCTACGGGTGGATACGCTCCAGTCGTATCATCTCCCCCACACTGTAATAGTGACCATCCCTGGTCACCGCCGCCGGGCTATTTCCCCTTATTGGCTTAGTGTTTCCTGTTACTCGTCCCGTATATTTATCTATTCTCTGGTACTGTGAATCGTAATTACGTCAGTTGATAGCAACACTGCTGATCGGCGCACACGTGGAGTGACATCATGCATCATATCCCCTTTTTGGGTCGCAATACTCGTGTTATATTCTCATTAAGCTTAATAGTCCCCTTCCGTTCTCTAAACACTGGGTATATTACAGTGCCATACAATATTCAGTGCGAGCTTATGCCTTCGGCCGGCGTTCGCCGTTCCGTGTTGGAGCTCAGCTCTAACTTTCCTTGCTGGAAGTTCCCGGTGGGAACATTCCTCTGAAAAACTTTCCTAAGTCACGTTCTTCTTAAACTCTGCCGCGACGCTCTATTGCTTTCTTTACCTTTCTTCCTTTTTCCCCCATCTACTCTTCTCAAGTCTTACTACTCTCATCAAATTTTCGCGTCGTTTCAGCCGTCATGTTCCCCTTCGCGGAACTTGACCCTCACCTGCAAAGGCTCTTGCCCTCTTCGATGATGAGGTCGCCGAAAACGCCCGGGAGCGCGACGTCGTGCTTGCCATTACGCAAGCTCATCCCATCCTGGTGAGTTGGTTCTTCTCATCTCTCCAGTCGTCGTTCTAACTGCTGGCTAGCTCACATTCCGAGAACAATTAACTAGGAATCCAAACGACGAGCATGCACCCTACGTACGCAACCTTCTCAAGTCGGTGTCGAGGCTGGCAAGTGCCCTTACGTCGGAAGCTTACGTGGAGGAGTGGGGCGATTGGTCCCTAACTATGAAGGAATCTAAAGTAGTACGTCTTTTCTTCTTCACACTCGTTGTTCTTATTAGAGTCTTACTATCTGGATCGCAGGCTATGCTCCTGAATCCACAGTCACGACGTCCCACTGTCACCTCCAAAGCCAAGCGTCCTCAAGAGACTCCCGCGCCTTCGGACAGTCGTCGTACCGTTCGAGGTAAAGACCCTAAAGACCCTCAACCTCCGGTCATGCCTTCTGGGAAACCTGGTCCTGGGAACTTGAAACTAACCAAGCTCGAACGACCGCTTGGTGGCCCTAGTCGATCTTCGTCCAAGCGACCCCCTGCCGATGCTTCCGAGGCGGAGTCCGAGGTTATTTTTCTTCGTCGTCTGCATTCCTTCTCTCATCGTTCTTGCTTTTCTAGGCACCTCCTACCAAAAAGAGCCGGGGAGGCAAAGCAATTGCCAACAAGTCCAAAGCTGCTCCTGCTAAAAAGAAGCCCGGTAAGCTTGCTGTTCTTTCTCTCTTACCATTCTGGCTAAACCTCTCATTATGTAGCCGACGCCACTCCCGTTCGAGGTACTCGTTCTCGACCCAAGCGCTCGCCTTCTCCTGTTACAGGCGAGCTTCCCGATGGCGACGAGAGTGATCGAGAAGACGAAGCGGCGCTCCTTGAAGAATTGAACACCGTCACCTCCGGTCCTGGCATTGGCGGTATTCCCGTCATCAATCGGAGGCTTAACAAATCTTTCCCTCCACCTTCCATGGTTCCTGGAGAGGGCGGTACGTTCTTTCTTCTATTGTCCCTGTTTTTCTTACTCAAATTTTCCTTATATAGTCTATCTTTTTCCAACTGTGGAACCCGAGCCCATTAAAAAGGACGAAGTCCGTGAACTCGTCAAGGACGAGGCCGTCGTATGTCTTCCTTTTCGGTTCCAGGCTTCTATTTTCTTTACTGACTTGCTACCTTCTTTTCTAGCCCAATTATCCAGTGTCTTCATTGCGCTTCTAGCGCCCGCAACGTCCCTTGTGTCTTCCGTGGGTGGGGCAACAATTGCGACGCTTGCTACCGCGGTAGCAAGTCCGTCTGCTCCTTCAAGGCCGGTCCTCTGGACCGTCTTCAAATCCGTACTCAGGCCTTTCCTTACGTCGAGGCTACAGCAACCAGTACGTATTTCCTTCTTTTTCAGCTGGTCTTTTCTAATTTTCCATGTCCTCATTCCAGATGTCCGCCGTCAACTCGAGCAAGCGATGGAGCTTCGTCATTTGTTCGACTTATCCGCCAATACTACCGCGTCCATCGCTTCGAGGTATCATGCCGCTCTTCGTAACGTATACAATCTTACTGTCCGGATCGGCTGCATGGAGGCTCCTAGCTCGTTGAAGCTCGTCTTAGCCGACCCAGATCTTCCGCATCATCTCTACGTCGCCTTAGAAAAGGCGTTCGCTGCCCGAGCCATTGAGATTCCCGACTTAGACGTAGCAAGTCCCGAGGATGACGGGTTGATGGCTCCTCCCGGAGCTTCGCTATCCCTTGTCTCCTACGGCTCTGGTCCTTCTGCCGGCGACCAGCCTGCATCTCCTCAACTCGAGTCCCCAGGTTCTCAACGTGAACCTTCTCCTTCGGATACGTCTCGTATTTTGGAGGAGTTTGACTTGGCGGTGGGTAATTCGGCTTCAGGGGAGCAGCCTAGTGCTGGCGGTTCCAAGGACAAGAAGAAGATAAGGACGAAGAGAAGGTCAAGCGCCAAGGAGTCCGATGAAAACGAGTGAATTTCGTCTCCTTTTCGACCCCCTTCCTTTTCTATTCTCCATCCTTCGGCTGTCTTAGCGGGTTTTTCTTTTCGTTTTATTTTTCATACAATCAAATTTCTGTGGACTGTTTTCGCGCCTTTAGGGCAAAATTTTCGTATCTTTTTAGCTTAGAAATACATGTCAGTGCTCGAACGCACTAAAAATATACATCCTCATTCCCATCGTGTCTTTCATTCTGTTGTGCTTTAAGGGCTATCTTATCAGGACCATTTTACAAGTCCCGCTAACTGAGATAATCATTTCCGCTAAGTCTCAAATATTCACTTAGGAAATTTCCGACATTCCATCCTGAATATTCCGTGTTTTTCTCGTTCCCAAGTGCGTTGCTGCTGTATCTGTGGCGCTACAACCGATCACTTTATTGCCTGCGTCTCAGGGCAGCGTGAATATTCTCGATTCTACTTCATATCCGGTTGAAGTCCATCTGTGGATACCCGTCTCAACTTAGACATTTGTCAATTATCTTGTCAGTCCTGAATTTTGCGAAAATTTTCCTCTGAGTCCGTCAGATTTCCATTCAGGTTTTTTGGTCGACTCTAGGCCCTCCCCCACACTATAAAATCCAACGTCCCCGTTGGTATATTCTTCACCAAATCTCTTCTGCGCTTCATTCAAATATTCAACTCTTTATCTTGCAACTCCTTTCTATTTTCCAACATGTCTTCTATTGTTGATACTGTCGCTATTGCCACTCGTGCCAACGATGCCCTCAAGATTGCTGAGTCGCTTCCCAGCATGAATATCAGTGCTGATGCTCAGCTGGCTCACTGCAAGACCGTGGTATCGACTGGGGTGAATATTCTACTTCTTCCAAGTGAATATTCCACTAATTTTTCTTTCAGCTGGAACTCGTTCGTCTCCCTGGTGCTGTTATTGGCAACCAGACTTTGGAAGACGTCATTTTTCGTATTAAGCAGTGCTTCGAAAAGCTTCAAGCCGCTTTTCCGACTATTCAACCTTTTGCCGACTATCTTACTCTTAAAACTTTTACTGGTCAAATACACAACGATCGCAAACGCCGCGTTCAGTTGTCTCTTTCGGCTGCCAAGGGCAAGGCTAAATCTGCTCAGGTGAGCTCTTTCTTTGTTTTGTTCCATGCTCTGCTTTCTGACTCTTTAATTCTTACTCTAGCCTGGCAAGCGGACTCGTCGCCTTACCAAGTCTCGTGCCTACATTGACGATTCCTCAGAGGATGAAGCGAGCGTCGCGGCGATCGCCGACGAAGACGCCGTCATGGGTAACGCCCCTAGCTCTACCGATCCTGTGGAGGCTGACTCGGTATATCCTTTCTATTCTAGCCTATATTCAACGAACTGCTGACGCTGTTTTTGAGCGGTTTCAGCATATGTCCGTCGATGACGAGGTCGAGATCCTGGTCAACTCCGATCCTTCCTCTGGTAACGTCGTTACCGGTGCCAAAACTCCTATGCCCAAGTTCCACAAGAATAGAAGTAAGGTGAGTTTTGGCCGCTTTGTTCTTTCTTGAATCTTTTATTAACTATATTCCTTTTAGCGGTTCTCAGCAGACAAGCATCCCGAGGTAACCGTTCTTCTTTACACAATAGCTCCCCTTTACTTATTCTCTCCTTTTTATATTAGCCTGCCGAACCCGTTCTTGCTAGGACAGCCGCTAATCCGTCTCGCAAGCGTCCTCGTACCAACTATCACTATTCTTTCAAGGACTCCCCTTACACTATCGCTGGTAAGTATGATTTTTATTTCCTTATCTGTTCCGTTCCTAACTTGGTACAATGCTTTGTAGCCGCCGATCTTGCTGTTAACAACGAAGCGAGCCGTGCTGTCCTTAACGACGCACGCACTACGGTCGCTTTCTGTTCCCCTGAAGGCTCCTCCGAGACTGTCTTGCGTTCCCGCGAGGCTGACCTTAGGAATGAGCTCGTTTCCACTGTACATCGCATCGGATATTTGTTGAAACATAGGGAGTTCGTCTTGGAACACCATGACAGGGTGGTAAAGGAGTTAGAATCCCTTCTTCCTGTTGCTAGTACCAGTACTGCCGCCGATATTCCTGCTAAGAGTCCAGAGCCGGTCTCAGGATATAAGTCCGCTTGAAATAGTCTTAGCTTAGTACTTTCCATCTCGCTTTTTCTACTGTCTTTACTGTTAGCTATTGCCTCCCCCACACTATACCAGTTAGCATAGGGTGTCGCCTGTCTTTACAACGAAATATATGCCTTCTGCCCCCTTTCAGAACTTCTGCTTGGACTGAGATATAAAGTGCTAATTTCGCATTTTAAAGCCCCCCTTGTGATAAAGACCCAAGGGTTGCACTTCTAAGTCGGCTTGCCGGTGGCAAATTATCATCATTCTCTTCTTCTCTCTCCCTTGGATCGTCTTCCGAAGAAGCTTCACTATCAGATGCGGAATATTCGCCTCCTGAAGTGATATCCTCCTTATCAAACTCCATCCTTAACCTATCTATTCCGAAGGTTCTTTGCTTCTTTAACCGAATATTCGCATCTCCAGACGGCCCATCCTGATCCCTAACTAGTTTAGCTAAGGTCTGCGGACTAATATCGATTAAATCGTGAATATTCTTGGGTAATTCGATCGATTCCCTAGCGTGATAAGGGATAACTCTGAATTGCGCGACTCGTCCCATAATGGATCCGTCTAATTCGGCTATGATATACGCGCCTCCTCTCGTTCTTCTTATCACTATCATGGGGCCTAAATATCGTGGTTCCATTTTTCGATTGAGACTTTCTTCTACTCTTGTATTCCGTATCAATACTAGACGACCTGGTCCAAAGTTATAGTCACGTATAGTCGCCTTGTGTTCCCTTGCATATCTTTTTAAAGTTTCTAACTTTGTCTGACTTATCTTTTCTCGCATTAGGTCTATATGTTTCGAGTGCTTTGCCAATGCCAGGGCGCGCATACCTATCAAGTCCTCCCTTGATAATATTCCACTGGGTGGTTTTACTAACCAGGTGGCTTCCACAATATCGAGTGGGATAATCGGATGCGCGCCTGTTACCATGAAATACGGCGAGCAACCCATTCCTCTTCGTACAGTTATTCTATCGGCCCATAACACGTGTGGTAAGAAATAGAACCACTTGCTGGTGTTTCCACTCGTTGCCTTGTACAATGACTGGCGAATATCCCAGTGTGGACGCTCTATTTTCCCGTTCGCTTGCGAGTTATACGGAGATATTCTAATACCTGTTATCCCATACTTCATTTCTAACCACGCTATCGCAGCTACCCATGGTCCTCCATTATCGGTGACTATTTCATCAGGGCAGCCCCATCTACAGATTATATCTTCAAATAACCATCGGGCAATTGATTTAGAATTCTCATGCTCCAGTGCACGAGCTTCTGGCCAAGAAGATAGCGAATCTCTCAGGTGCACTATATATCGACACTTGTTGGACGATATTGGCATAATCATCGTATCGCCATGAACTTTCTGGAATAGTGAGGGCGTCTGTGTCCTCGGAGGTGGTGTACGGAGCATGGTCTTCTGTCTAACCTGACACAGATGACAGGTTTTTACGAACCAGCTAATATCCCTTTCCATCTCCGGCCACCAGAAGCGCTGTTCTAGTAGGGACTTGGTCGCATAGAATCCTCGATGTCCCAGTGAATCATGCGACGCTTTCATCATATACATTCTATGTGTTTTGTCTACTACGAGCCTATATCTCGAGTCTATGCTTCGTCTATATAGTCTATCCTCAGAATCCAGCCAGAAGCTTCGGCTATACTGTTTGAAGTTGAGATATTGCTTTTCATTCATGCCTTCTGGGCGGAATCGCTGGTTTCGTAACCATTCTTTTACTTCGAATAGCCGCTCGTCTTGCGCTATTGCTCCTGGTGTACGGTGCGATTCCGTATATTCCTTCTGGTTCTTGTAATCATTCCTCCATTTTAAAGGTGGAATTATCGGGGTTTCATTCAGAAACTGTACTATATTCTCATCCTGTGTTTCCTGACTTAAGTACCGAGTTCTCAAGGTGGATTCTTGAAGTATCGCTTCTTCTAGTTCCGAATCAAAGTCTTCAATGCTAGTGGCTATACTGTGTGTATATCCACCTCTCGTATCTATATCGTGCTTGAATTCTTCTAAATCTTTTGGTGCTGGAATATTTTCTTCGGTTTCAAACTTTAGCGGTCCAAAGTCCTCTGTGTCGATCCCTTCAGGTGCGGAATATTCCTCATCTCCTGGCTGCGGATCACGTCTCGAGAGTCCATCGGCTGGAAACGTGCTACCTTGCACATGCCTCAGTTTGAAATGAAACATTAATATCTCTTCTATCCAGCGATTAATAGTCGCATTAGGCCCCATACCAGGGTTGCTTAGCATCCCTTTGATGTATAGCGCGTCTGTCTCGACTACTAAACTCCTTACACCTATCAGCCAATACTGACATGCTTTTAGTGCCCTTAATAGGCCGTATAGTTCTCTTTTCGGTTGTGAAAATCTTGCTTCTCTATCGTTTAATGTTATCGAACCGAATCTAGCGTAATAGCGCTTGGTAGAATCATTCTCATCTATCTGATATATATAGAACCCTACTGCTTTCCAAGACGTATCAACGCATAGTCCGATTTCTGCAGCACTATCGTATCGTAGGGGCCGAATAGCTGGGCTATTCGTCACCGCCTTCTTCAATTCGTTCATGGCATTCCGTTGCGCCACATCCCAGATGAATAGTGTCTTTCCTCTTGTCAACTTGACCAGCGGTTCTGCTATTTTCGCATAGTCTTTAATAAATTTTCTACAGACTCCGCATACTCCCAGAAACGATCGCACATCTGTAAGATGCTGACACGGTCCCCAGCGTTCTATAACGCCTATTCTATCTGTCTCTATTCGTCTTCCTTCATAGGTACAAAGGTGGCCGACCACCGTCATTTCGTCTACACAAACATAAGTTTTAGGGCCAGAGAAAGTTCCGCCCGAATATTTCATTCTTTGCACGACTCTATTCATGTTCTGCATATGTTCCCACACAAATCGACGAATTCCTGAATTCTCCGGAATCGTTTCATAACCACCATCTGGTAACTCGTATCGAGTCTGGGGTCCCCTCACCGGAACATCGTCGATATATGGTCGAGTTACTTCTGGAATCTCATCTTGCAGGATAAAGGTAACGTCCTCATGAAATATCGGCACCGAATTGGTCCATCCCATTGGAAGCTTAACTAATCTCATGGAGCCGAAAGGCGTCTGAAACGTTGTATAGTCTCTCGATCGAATAGCTATATCGCGCTCGTCGTATCCGACATATAGATCCAAACATCCTCCACAGGCTCTTCCCGCAAAGTGTTCTGATAGCTCATCTGTGGCAGGTGGTACACCCGAGTGTGCAATAGTTACCGCATTCAACGGTTCTAGACTATGCACTAATCTGAGGCTTTTCCCGTCTTTCTTTACCACACAAAACCATCGAGACCGATACGACGAATTGGACGGTTCATAGACCCCGGCGTCAATCTTGGTCTTGATTATCTTACATACTTCATCATATATTCCCGGTGGAATTGGAATATTTTTCAATACCCACGGAGTATGGGGTATTACTGGGATATCTATCGGTGGGAAGAAGTCTTGCCGAAATCTTCCTCTCTCAGTATCATCCCAGGCAAAAGCTTTCTCCTGTACAGTCATGAAATGATGGACCAGTTTTCGTTCTTCTGGCCAGAGAAAACCCTCTGGGTGATTTGCATCTATCTTTTCTTTTCTGTCTTGCGCATATCTTCCTGCAGGAGTATATTCCGGTGGATGGGCACTTAGCAGAGGCATACCTTCGAGAGGATCGCCCTGGATATTCCTTATAATCCGGAATTTATCTGGTAAGTCACCCAACATCGGCTTTACTTTCAGAGCCACAGGTTTATATTTCTTCGATGCTAATATCGACACAGGTTTGTACCCTGGTCTATCTGTCCAAACGTCCAAATGCTCTAGTCCTGAAACTAAATATTCTCTGTGACAGGACTCTGGGGTCTCGATAGTTACTCCAGCTACTCGAGTATATGGTGTCGAATTAGCTGGACTATATCCATCCGGTACCCTCCTTCCTTGGAAATACGAGTCCAATAGCTCTGCGGCTATCGTATCTTTCGCTACTCGGTTATTTTCTTGTTGAAGATTCGCCAATAGATAGGCATCCCTCAACTTCTCAGTGGTGAATGTCCCATCTTCCGGTTGTATATATGCCTTTATTTCCAATGTTCCATCGATATTCTGTTCGATTTGTAATGCCAACTCTCCTTGATCATTGATCAACTCATCGAATAGGGAAAACCCGACTCAGATTGGAACGCTTGTTTAGCAAGCCTCGGCGGCGATCCCCTTGCAAAGGTAGGAATCGTGCATCTATTACGCGTGTTTGGGTCAGTAATAGTAATTACTTGCCCCCCGTCTACCTGGTTCTGAATCACACTTTCTGTCAAAACGTCGAATGGGCGTCCAAGAAGTACCTTATATGCGGGTTTATCTATAACGTGGACTTGTAAATATACAGTTACTCCGTTAAACAAAAACGGCACATTCTTCGCGAGACCCAAGGTCTTTTCTAGTTGTCCGTTCGCACTTTGCATGTGTATCGTAATATCCGGGTCCCAGGCGATTCCAAGAGCTTTTGCTATGTCGCCTGCCATGGACACAATCTGTGATCCACCATCCACTACCGATTCTTCTGATCCAACTCCGTTGATGATCGGATATACCGCTCGAAGACTCTCCGAATCTTTTGCTACTATCACCGTTCTTGGTTTCTCTCCAGGTCCCAACGAGTCTAGGTACTGTAAGTATGGGTCCTGGGCTATCAATGATCCGGCTGGTATAGTGCCGACCGTATATTGCGATATCAAGAAAGATGCTTGCGGCAATTCATCTATATCCAGTGGCTCTTCCGATTGCAACTGACTATCTTGCTCCTGCTCGACCTGGGAAAGGATATTTTCCAATCCGTAGTTACTCTGCTTCTGATTGAACGGGGTCGTTCTTTTCTTGGCTAACTGCTTCATCAATTCCTTTCTTAACGGCTCAGATAAGTCCAGTAGCACTTCAGCGTCTACTACTATCGAAGAGCCCATTACTTTGGCTGCTACTTCTTGTACTCGACCTTCTTTATGTATTGGGGCCATATTCCTATATGCTGGCCCTTTCGATCCACCGACTATCTCATCTTCTTGCGGTTCATTACGAACTATCGGCTGCGTATCCCTAGGTAATGGCTCGAACCGTACTGGGGGCACACCCTGGAAGGGCAGTTCCCTATGTGACGGTCCCATAACTCGCGGGTTGTCGTCAATAGTTACTTTCTTCTTCTCCTTGAACGGATATTCAGTGTCCCGTTTCTGCTTATTTTGCGGGATATTATATCCCTTTTCTACTGTATCTTCTTCATCGTCTGTCTCTACCGTTGGCTTTCGCCAATTCTTATTCGTACTCGCACCCTTCCAATTAAAACGGCCCTCCGGCAGTCGTTGGGGAATAGTCGAAGGTGTCGACGGAATATTCCTCTTCGCCTTCATTGGGCCCCTGGAAAATCCTGCTGGGGTTGTTCTCCAGCGCCGGAGCGTGTCGTTACATACTGACTATTTGGATCGTTCTGCCTTTGCGATAGCAAAGTGGCTTGTTCTAACAATGCAGCCATCTGGTTGAGTAAGGCCGACGCATCTAACGGTTGCGATTGCACTGGCGCCGCTGGCACAGGTGGAATATACGGCTGCTGTTGAACTGGAGGCATATATTGCTGTTGGCTCATAGGCGGCATATATTGCTGCTGTTGCACTTGCGGTACGTATGACTGATTCGGAGGGGGCATATATTGCTGTGGAGCTCCTGGTGGAATATACCGTTGCTGCTGCGGTCGATTCGTCCTGTAGCGCTGGGTATTGTTATTCTGCCAGAAGCTCCTCTCTTCTTGCAATCGTTCTATTAGCTCATCTCGAGAATCCCTCTCTCTATTAGTATATCTGGACATATTATAATCTCCTGGTAAAGATACGGCGAACACAGGCGCAATCGTTCCTGGTTCCTCGAACATCATCTGCGTTGCGTCTCCATGACTGTGATAGTCCATTACTCGCTCGAAGGGGGACTTTGTTGACGGCATCAGCGGGATTGGATGTCCATCACCCAATATTACTCTACCATCTGGTCCCCGCTTCACTAGACCCTCGATTAAATGCTTCTGAAGGTTATCGCATTCATCTCCACGGTGCCCTAACTTCCAATCATACCAGCAGCGCAGAGCATTCATTCTATGCTGACGATACGGCACGTCTTCCGTCGATTGCTGAATACTCTGTACTGGCCGGGGATTTAGATTGAGGGCCGACATGACCTCTTTCTGCCGTTCTTCAGCGAGCCTTTCGCTCGTTACCATTCTATCCATGATATTGGCCATATGGTTCTTCACATCATCGATTTCAACCTTGACTGCTCCTTCAGAGCTTTCTCCCGATTGCCAGAGTGACATACCCGATAGTACTATGTCTTCGGCTTCTTTCACTACATCTTCTAACTTGTGACTATCCTCCCTTCGGAATATCGTCGCACCAGCCGTAGTTACAGGTGCGGTCCTTTTCTTTAAACTTAATCTAGCTAGGATATTTTCTCTAAAGGTTCGCCCTAGACATGACAGGAACTTTTCCACTAGTTCCCGGTTCGTGACTATTACCGGCGGCCTATTTAACTTCTTTGCCTCAGTCAAGAATCGTCGTTTGAACTTGAGGTACGTTTCGCGCTCGTCAGCGCCAATATTTGCAAATTCTCTCGTGATCCGCGTTAATCGACTTAGCGTGCCGATTTCCGCATCTCCAGCTTCTGGGTAGTTTTCTAAGAGCGATTTCTTGAAGTCGTCGTAGGACTTCCCTTTCTCGTAGCTATCCAGGTTTTTCCATTCTTCTTCTGTTCGGGCGTCCGTGTAGCGGACTAGCTTCTTCTTCTTCTCTTCGTCATCTGTTATGCTATAATCATCAAATAGATCATCCATTTGTCCAAGGAATCGCCTTAGACTTTCTGGCTCATCGCTGTCAAACTTAGGTGCATCTCGACCCGTAGGCCTTGGCATACTTCTCGTGGTTTGGGTGCTAGTCATATTGGAATGTCTAGCGGTTTGAGAGGACTGTGAGTTCGTTTGTCCTGTAGGGAATATTCGATTGTTACTTCGGATATTCGAGGAAGATTGAGTTCTAGGTGGTGAAACCGATGCAGGTCGACGATTCAATACAGTGGTTCTGTTTGCAGCTATCCGCAATCGTTCTCGTTCTCTGAGATCAACTGGAGGAATAGACGCTCGTCTTGGAGCTCTAGACAGTTCCGGTGCGTAAATCGAAGGCTCGCTAGTCCCAGCGGCTTGTGAATTTTTGGTACTTCTTCCTGAAGTTGGCTTCGACGGTCCTGAGGGTACAGGGGTTTGCGAAACCGATGGTTGGGCAGAGCCTGTCGCTTTGGCCTTTCCCTTCTCAGGAGGTTGGTTTTTGGGCGGCAGGTTTGCTCAAATATGCTAGGTCGAAATAGATCAACTTTTCAACCCTCTTGTTTGACTTGTAAAGTCGAATATTCTTATTAAACTACTCAATTTGAAACCCCCTCGCGGTGGGCTCCAGATGATGTGCTCGGTAACCGTACGACGATAGCTAGAACCTCAATATATACGAAGTGTAACTCGTATATACTAAATCTCAAGCAATCCTTGCGCTTCACAATCACCAATATATGTAAGTTCAGGTGTTTCGAGACCGATAGAAGGCCTCTGCAAACTGAATAGTCTAAGTTTCCTTGATATTTGATCCTCTAGACGAAACAAAAGGGATATCGTAGCCAAATCCGACTTCAACGAAGCGGGAATATAGAATGGGGTCTTGTAATAGGGTAATTGAATCAAATATATTCGTTCTTAAGTCGACTTCGTTCTTAGAATGCTGAATATACTCCAAAGTCTCGAAGCTAGCTGGCTCTTTGCCTTATTTTCCAGTTCACTGACTGATATATGGGCGCACTGGCCACTTATCCTTAGCTCACTGGCTTATGTTGGCTTCTGTGCCCTTTTTGCTTCAAGTTTCCGTTCGAATATACTGCGGTCTCTGCGACTCGCGAAGTCACTTTAAATCAATATATATGTATGTTTCTATTCGCTGGTGGACTTAGCTATACGCTATTTGTCCGAGACTCGACTTAATACCTCTGGCTCCAACCTTAGCTACTGTGCTATATGGTCAAAACTGCGGGGTGGCGAAGCCTCCCGTATATTCGTATGTACAGTACTTATATACTACTACAAGTCCGTCCGATCCCGGATATTTAGTCATACAGTATAAAGTAAACTACTACCGGGGAATATTGTTGCGGATTAGTCTACCGCCGTGCTATGCAACCTGTTCTAGTTACTTCGTTCCAAGAATCCAGGCCAATATATTAATTTGTCGTCTCGCAGTCGGGATTCCGAATGCTGTGTCGTAGGAACAACATGGTTACCCATACGTTGCCTGGTTTCATGCTGATTCATGATTAGGTGACCACTATTAGCTCTCCACAATGGAACTATTCTGATGCAACGCGATCCAGTAGAATATTCTGAGAAGATCGATCGTCAGATAGTATATTCACATCAGTGATGCGACCCTAGTGGACTTGTCAGGGCTCGATTGTCTTCTCCACGCCCATACCGATGAAGTCGGCTATTCTATACCGGATACCAGTTTTGTCTGCTATCGTAACTATTCACAGTTTCATTTGTTTATACCCACTCCTTGTTTATTGGCTAAGCTGGCAACAGGAACTGTTATGGCGTATATTCGCCTGTTTTTGTGGTTTATATTAGGCTGGTAGGTCGGACTCGTCACGATATCGTTCCTAAGTCCTAATCCCACTTGATATATTCTCTGATGCCATGCTGTAGCTCTAGCTAGCGGCCCGGATGCTCAACCCTAGCTCTGTAATAGTCAAGTACAGTATAGATTCGGATAAGTATATACTGACAAATCGCGAAATCTACGGGTGGATACGCTCCAGTCGTATCAACGGATGCGTGCGCCCGTGCACACTCCGCGCGTTTTCTAGTCTGCATGCTGTTAGATTAGAAGGAAGGAAAATGTTGTGAACGCACCTTCGATCCTGTCTTGCTCGAGCCCACTAGCGACTTTCCTTCTTCAAGCCTTGCCAGCAATGAATACTTCACATTCTAACACATGTCAGATCGTCGCAATAAAATAATAAAAAAAGGGAAAGCTCACCGTCGTCGTGATCATTCCATTACTTCTCATCCGTGTCCAAATGGCTAGCGTCGGTCTCGAGTAACCCACACGTCGTCCTGTCAAGCGGAGACACCTATTCTAACCTGATACTCTTGTCGTCGCGTACTGAGCACCTAGTCGAACGTGAGTAAGCTACCCAATTCTAAAAACTGAGTACGCACCTTTGTAATAATAAAAACTTGCCGCTCGAGCTTTTGAGGCTGACTTGTCCACTGTGAAATTCTGTCCAAAATCCAATATAAGCATTAAAAAAACATGACACGGCGTCGAAGCACTTACCGTGGCTTTGCGTCGTCGTGGTTCGAGTTAATGTTGCAGGCGTCACACTGAGACTCACAACGAGCACGACGGCCCGGGGTCATGCTGGCAATTGGACCGATACTCTCGTCATCATATACTATCCACCTAGTCCAAGGTGAATAACCCAATCAATTCTAAAACTGAGTACCAAGAATGTACCTTTTTAATATTGAAGATTTGCGCTCAAGTCGTCACCGTGTAATATTCCATGGCTTGTGGTGCTCAGTCCAACTCTAGGCTCCAAGCGTGCTCCAGGTCACCGGGCCATCGTCTCATGTGCCGTCCCTTGTCCTACTCCTCTTCTCACTCGTACAACGCTCTCCCGCATTCCGACAACCCCTCCGTGAAGCTGGTCATCCCCCCAAACGACCATCGACTCTCTGCAAACTGCCCCCATCGACCTCTATTCAACCGAGAAGCGAGCGTACGCCCGTCCCTCCAAATCGTCGACGTTCCACCGCTGTCTGCCTCCTGCCGAAGACGATAGAACGAACTACGATGAAAAAACATCAGTCAGAGGATGCGGGAACGGAGTAGCGGGAACCCGAACCTACTGACACTAGTCGACGGCGCGCACTAGCTCTGGCGTCCAAGATCCCGTTCGAGATCCAAAAATGAACTTGAACCACATCAGAAAAGCTAGAAATTTTCAAGGGGGACGTGATCGTACCATCATCGGAGCATCGGCGTATGCGCTGCTAATCTGAAAGTGGTCGTCGTAACTCGTTGAATAGAATTGCTATCGAGGGGGGAAAGTTCAGCTCCGAGGGCGGACATGGGTAAGCATGATGGCTTACTACGGACGGAGGGCTGCCGAAGAAAAAAATTGAGGAAAAGAAAACTCTATTGTACAAAAAATGCTTACCTTGGAGTGCGCTATGCACTCGCCAAGTCCCCGTCTATTTCACCACAATTCCCTGCAAGTATACCTGCCATCCTCGGCATGAAGAATGGCTACGCAATGTTAAAATGGAATGTAACATAAAAACATAAAAAAGAGCTCACCATCCTCGATGCTGACCTTGACGGAGCCTTCATCGTCGAGGTCAGGTTTAAGAACAGATCAACGAAAGGAAATGATGGCGGTCACGAGACTCGTCCATCAAAATGAAGGTCGTCGTCGACGAGGCATACAACGGCGGGAGGCCCACCGAAGACATGCTCGACGACGAGGAAATATTGATATAAGTATATGAGAAAGAGAGGGGAGGGTAATAACTAGAAAAGGGAAGGGAAGTTGGGATGAATGGGATGATGAGAAGAGTGGGAATACACACCTCGTATTTAAGGCTTTCATAGAAGCCTAGAGCACACCAAAAATGCAGGATAGTTACACCGAGGATCATGCCATCGTGCCATATTCGGCCCATAAATTCCGCGACACCCGAATTTTGGAAGATCTGTAAAAACAGATTCCCAGGGTATATCGTATTTCTCTCGTTGCGTTGACGTTAGTGGTACCGATATTGGCAACAATCCAGACCATATTCATTGTTGAGAATGTTCACGTCCATCCCCACCCTCCGATCAGTACAGGACTGGACTCGAAGCTTGATGAGTATTGCTTGGATATGCAGGAAAGACAAGGACACACCTCCAGAAATTTCCAGCTTTGAACTCGGCTGGAAGCTAGGCACAGGGTGGAACTCGGTTGAGGTCATGACCCTGACCGTGTGTCACGGACCCTTTGATGCCGCATGAATTTACGAAGTTTGGAAGATGGAAACGAGGGACGTACATGGGGAATCGCTCTGCCGCAGTATTCAATGGATTTGGCTGGGCACGTAACGTCTGGGCACCGTTGTGGCGATTCTTTTTCGGAAAAAGCACACAATACTTCAATTTTCACGTTGGTTAGTTCGGTTATGGGTATCTAGATGCTGGAAGAACGTACCAAGCCGGGTAAATTGGGGATTTCAAGGGCTCTGTTGACCGTCCCGCACGCGCGGGGCACGATCTGTACACGAGAACAAATCATATATACCCTGAGAGTCAAACGTAAGCGATTTATGGACACGTAGAATGTAGTAAGAGCAAAAAACCCATGTATCTTCAATGTAGCTCCTGTTCGAGTTCAGGGCTGGTGCGCGACGTCATGATCTGACGCGTCGGTGGCTCGGTCCGAATGGTCTCGTTAATGAAAACTACGTCGTGCAGGGTCCCAAGTAGCTCGCAGAGTCCTCGGTCATTGATATAGGTCATTTCTCTCCCTAGGAGAGCAGAAGAAAGGGTGTCATCACGTGTGGTTGGTTGAAAGAAGGTTGTGAACGAAAGAATTATGGTGGTCAGGCAAAGTAGAGGAGGGGAATATGCGAATTGGTGTTGAGGAATATCAATATTGAACAATGGGACGAAATGGTAAGACAAAAAGTACATCGATCGCATTGTCGAAGTTGATCGATCTGGCAGTTTCCTATTTTGCACATACTACATACCCTTTCACCATCACTGCGATACAGAGCCCACTGAGAACAGACACTTTCAACATCGTAAAGAAGTACTACGGGCCCTTGTATCATGTATCTCACTTGTGCAATTTTGGTTCAAGTTGTGCGGTTCAATCTTATCAGCCAAGGGGATCAAGCAATGCGAGCGCGAGCTCAGAATACTGATCCTTCAGTCTCATTCAAAAATACGGGGTACAAGGAACACACAACGTGAGCCATCTTGAATTCATTCCTTTTTTCTTCCTTAATGAGTCCGCGTAGATTTCTCTGATATCTTATTATTCTTGGATGTTTGTCAGTGGTTTCTCACTGCAAAGAGACGCTGAAGAGCATGTATCAGAATCTATGTCCCCGATTCTGACATCATTCAAGAATCTTGTGCGCCTCAAAAATTACTGGATCGTCACCGGTACTCTGACCACAAACGTCTTAGGTCTCGATTTTGGAGAAGGATGGACGATATGCAATAGCAGCTGCAGGGTGACGATGAAGGGGGTGCAAATTTTTGAGGGCTTTTTGAAGATCTAGAGGAATCTGCTTCTCAATCGCACGAAGCCACTATTGCTGTGGAGATACAAGATAGGATATCGAACATTTCCGATCGGGAGGATCTCCAGAAGCTGGGGATATGATTACCCATGTTATTGGTGTATCATGACATTCGATGGTCTGCCCTTTGCCTTTGTGGCATCCGAGGGGCAAGAGAATCTCTTGATTCAATGCAGACTCGGGGCAAGGCATTATCCAGCCTGCATCCATTTTCGCTCAATTTAGATGGGGGTGCCTTGGCGACCCGTATGTAAAGTATTGAATTCTGAATACGTGTGAGTACGAATTCTAGACTGTTACTCTCTCACTGAATCGCGCTAGATGTCATCCTGCAGGAGCCCACTATGTTAAATCGGACACAATCCATTCCATACCGGGTTTTTGAAGCTCGACAGCTATTGTCGATCCAACAGACTGCTAGGCTTGGGCAAACAAATTTTTGGAAGGACTTATTGAAGGAGTCGAAGCAGGACTACATTCTCGTCATTTGGTACGTGCTTTGCATTGCTACCTCATACACCCCGAATGTTTACTCGGCATAGATCTCATGTATCTGATGGATATGGTACATTTTATACACTGCTACAAACCTCATGTGGTGACTGAACCTTTCGTACTTTGAAATTCGGTCTCAAGCTGGATTATTCAATGCATGGAATGGCGAGGAAAGAAAGATATTGATTTCACAGTTCAAGTCTGAGGGGAGATGAACTCGACGAGTTCAGTCTCGCCGTCCTTTCACACACAGAGCTCTCAGGACTGGGGGAGACCCATCTCATGAGCAAGCCTGATAATACGAGGGACTCTGTGCCGTTCATAGGTCATACGATGCAGCGGCGAAGCCCCGTCTATCGCTCCCGTCTTTACTATGACACATCCACGACCCTCAATAGTTGTACGGTCATGGAAGCCGTGTAACCCTGATCTGGGCAATTCGGTACCAGGTGCTGTTTTCATATTCTCATGTACGTTAGACGCTCATCCATGTCAGAATATCGGAATCTATGGGAAAATACAGTAATTCCGAGAAATGAATACATCCCGTGCATCCTACTGGAGCGCGCTAGGCCCCTCATTTGAAAACACAAAAATGATGCATTGATCTTCCAGATATTTATTGCATGTGCGTTCTTTATTTCGCATTGGGTACAAGCTCTATAACCAGGACAAAACCTTTCCAGTCTTCTAACTGACAGCCCTATGAACTAAGCTGGCGATCACTATTTCTTTCCTGGCTATGAAAAATAAAGGTACGTTAATATATTGAAGGAAGGAAGATATATGTACGCTGACCCTGCATGATAGTACTATTGTGCCGTAGGCGATGCAAGCATCTGAATATCCATGCGAGCCCATACAACCCTGGTAACAGGAAGGATTCTGAGAAGACGGCGGAGACTCAAGTCTGAATGGAGCCCTGACCATCAAGTTGTGAGTGAAAATAGACTCCAGCCTTCAAAATGATACTGACTGGGATGCCTGCATTTTGTCAAGAACAGCAGAGACATCTCTAAGCCTGACCGTTGACTAGAGAATGGAAACGACCTCGAATAAGTAGAAATCACATCTGCATGGAAGCTTGTGAGCCCGACATTGATGGCCGATGGCATGAAATCTTTCAGTAACTGTGACTACATGGAAGCGAGGAGGACTTAAAGCTGTACGTATGGAAATCATATTCAGGTCTTCAGCTACGGCCGATAGCCGTAGTAGTTAAGGAACATTCGAGAAATGTTGACCTCTGAAACTTTGTGTTGATATTCATTAACTTGTGAGTCTTGCATCCAAGAGATCTCACTGGCCACAGTACAACAAGTATTGAGATTTAAACAATTGTTTCAAATGTCTGTTGAGTTTTAGTATTTCTTAAGACTGGAACACACAAATTTAAGGGTCATTTGTTATCTTGCAACATTGATGGTAGCGAGTAGTGAGGACAGGTGAACAGCAATGAAATCTAGGCAAACAATTTAGGAGGATCTTCGGTTAACAGATGTTGTAAGGCATTTGTTCAGGTCCTTGGTACTTCGGATGTCATATGGTGACTGTAGCCTAGAGTGTATTTTGTTGCCATGTATCATTGAATTTTGAGTTTGCGCTTGCTATGAGTATCTTTAAGCATCAGATATTCTGGGTGTTTTGGGTATTGTATAGATACTTGTAGCCTTGAAAATGGATACTTGCTGCAGCACATCTTGTGAGCACAAAAATCCATAGTCTTGAAATTGGTATCAATAGAAGGTCTGACATCAGACATCAAATAGAGGACAATATATAGATGTCATAATTACAGTACATTCCAGTAGTGGGTGAAAGCTCATCCGAGCATTCACTCCCCACTGGAAGGCCCTGGAAAGATGACAGGTGGCAACAAAACCTAGAAGAATACACGGGCTTAAACGGATCCGAGTCAGTAGAAGTAATGAGCATGTGGAGGAAAATTTTCACGGAGAAATTAGACTGTGCACGTTACGAGTTACGGACCGTGGAAACCGATCTGCGAAAGTATATAAGGTGTGGAAATTTAGGAGAAAGTACTCCCCCTTCTTACCGTTATGCTGCCATTATGCTGGTCTGCCGCATGATTTATAATTTCTGCAGACATTCACCTGACTTGTGTCTGCCTCTCCGTCATGTTGTGTTCTGTCGAGGACGCGTTATGCCTTGCGGCCGTGATGGGAGGTGAGTGCTTGAAAAGGCATGTTTGGCAATGGCTTCGTGTTTGGCTTGACCATGCGCGCCGTAGCTTCAAGCTCGTCTTCCCTTACTCTCATTCTCACTTTTCAATTTTGGTGCGTATGTTATATTCGTCCTATCTTAGGTATTGACTTTTTAAAAAAAAAGTTCTCATCCATCAACAACGCGCGTTTGCGTTTGCATGCAGAGTGCAGGTTCTGTGGTGTATCGGTAGGTTTCCCATTACTTATAGTTGATTCTAAAGGCCTCCGAATGTGTCTCTCCCTCCCCCTTTCCCTCCCGCTTCATTTCGTTGTTTCCGTCGAGTTCAGCAAGCTTCAACAGCTCTTGAAGCAAATCTGAAGCTAAATTTTGTCCCGAGACGATGTATTGACTTCCCGCAAGCGAGGTCAACGAGTATCGCATTGTGTAGAGGGTTGCCCTCTTTGAGTATGGGCTCAGGGGTGCGGGGAGGAAGGTACGCAGCTGGTAGACACGCCGATCACACGATCGAAGGGGTAGCCTACGCGTGCGTATCTCTGATTCTTGTTTCGTTTCTTCATCTGAACTTCCTGTAGGACATGGCCCTTGTCCATCACTGTAAGGTCTTGTACACTCGACGTCACCAGCGGTTTTTGTGCCAAGACGACGTATCGACTTCCCGCGAGCAAGGTCAACGAGGATTGTATTGCGTACAGGGTTGTCCCCTTGGAGTATGGGCTCAGAGGTGCGGGGAGGGAGGTATGCAGCCGGTTAACACGCATATCGCACCAATCGAAAGTGTAGACCCTAGGTGTGTATTTTTGATTCTTGTTCTATTTCTCGATCTGAGCTGACTGTAGGATGTGGCCCTTGTCCTAGTCGCGACATATGGTGAGCTTTCCTTTCTCCCGTAATATGTGCTAGCCCGAGCCTGAGACTTCTTAGGTGGCCATCTCATCATCCCAAGATCCTCTCCAGACGGTGTCACCGGGCTTTTTTTGCGCCGAGACCATGTATGACATTCCGGCGAGCGAGGGTAGGTGCATTGGCAAAGATGGTGCGGAGTTGGGGCTGGGCGCGCGGATCATCAGGCGAGTTCAAGGTTGTTCCGCTTCATTAAATGTAAGTTGTCTCGTCCCTTGTATTTTGCTCGCTAATTTGCTTAGGTAGCCCCTATCCTTTAGTAACCTCCAAGAGTGTCGCCCTCGTCCACAATATTAGCCTGGACATTACGTTGTGCCCTGCCTGGCACCCGAATTTTGCGCGGAGACGACGTATCGCATTCCGGTGAGCAAGGTCAGAAGCATTAGCCAGGACGTGGAGCGGGGAAGGTGGTGGCGTGTTTGTGAGACCCAGAGGTGTTCCAGTTTGATGAACGTGCGTTTTATGATTCCTTTCCGTGTCTCCCTGTCTCCCTAACTAATCTATGTGGAACAGTCCCTGCCCTCCGCTATCCCATTGACTCGATGCAGCATCGTTAGTGTTGCCTGGGGAACGACTTTTTCTGCGAGACGACTCGTCTTCCGGCGAGGAAGAATTTATCACTTGGGAGGAGGGGGGTAGGCACTTATCACGAGGGAAGGGTCTACCTGCGTTAGTGCCGCGTTGTCATATGATTCTTGGTGTCTAATGCAGGTTGACAGTTCTTTGCGCGGCACCTTCTCATCCTCTTGTGTAGACGGGGTCGGTCACTCGAAGATGCGCTTTAAGCCGAGGCAACGTATCTCGTTCCGGCGAGCGCAGGTAGAGCGTATTGTCTGAAGCTTGTAAGTTCCCACTTTTATTTTCTAGCTCACTGGCTGACGAAATAGTCGCAGCATCTTATTTTCGTGTTACACTGACTACAGCAAGCTACGGGAGGGCACCACGTATTGAGTTCGGGGGAGGAAGGATGACGGACGACGTTGACAGGGAGGACGACGATCCGCCGATCGCCCAAACGCACGTCCGCGCATGCAGGAATCTGCGAGCAACACCTTCAAGACAGGGAGTGAACCACTATACGCCTTAGCGTAACCCCGTGGAACCCGTCGCAGCTGATTAAATAGCCGCTGTCTGTTGAGGGCGATGCGGGCGTGGGGTGTTCGACTCGTATGGCAAGTGTGGATTTCCAGAGGGTGAGCTTGTTTTTGAGTTGCGCCAGATGTGATTCTGACTTGCTTATATTCCAGCATGAATTTGTCTCACTCAAGGTAGGTCCGTTGGGGTGGATAACTGAATGACCGATGGGTCGTTCACTTTATGTTTTTTTTGGGCAAATCGGACGCACAACGGTGAGCCCATTTCTCCATTGGAACGATTTGAACGGGAGGTTATGCATGTCCGGGGCACAAATGGGAGGATGACGTCTCCCATTTGTTATTCCGATGAATACCTTCGGGGCGGGAAGATTACGATCCCACCACCCGCGTTTTTCTCACTCAAATGTACTAACACAACCTTTCGCCTTATCTGTACCGTATTAGTCGAAATATACACTCAATCACTGAATTGAACCGAAATTTTGAAATTTTGAGACACAATCAGACACAGATTGAGACTACTGTAAACATAGAATTCTGAATTACATCGACTGTAACACTCCTTTCGATACCACGTCTTACTGAAGCATTATATATTATTCCTGAATCATCTGTGATGCAAGACGCGACATCCAGATGGCGCAATTCACCAAATAAGTTCAAAATGATGCAAATTTATCGGTTTTAGTCGGAATACATGCAGATATCCTTTGGAGGAACATATATATTAAAGGAATTGCATTCGTGAAAATTAATACATCAACTCCGAAGCAAGCCGGTGCACAATTGGTGGTTCCGAGACAGCTGTCTCACTGGTCGTACATGACTCAGTGGCGTTAATTTGCCCTTCTCTTTGTCGTCCATTTCTTTTTCCTCGTCTGCTGAATGCATGTGTTCGTGGTGATCTTCGCCGTAGGCTTTCACACCTGTGATCTCGTGCTTGAGCCAACGGTTCCAACCAAAGTTCTGGTTTCCACCGATAAAAGTCCTAAGCGTATGGTGATCAGAAGATTGAAAGGGTGGCGATGGGTGGAGCAACGAGCATTGCAAGCCGTCACAGAAATGCGTGGAGGGGTCTGATCGGATGAGCTTATCGAGGTTGACGTAACAGAGACTTTTCAAGCCTAGCATACAGTATACATACTATAAGAATAAGAATAAGGGCACGCTCCGAGAGGCCGTGCACATTCGATAATCTACTGATTGGAGGGCTCAGAAAGGATCATACGTTTCCTGCGCTGGAGAAGACAGTTAGTACAAACAATAGACACGACCTAGGTGATCAGACACAGACCCGGAGTGGTTCGAACTGACGGTCGGGAGTGAGATCGTCAGTATCAAAAGAAGACGTTGAGTACGTAGTTGATGACTCGGTGGAGGATGAAGGAAGGAGTGGAGGAGCAGTATCATTGACTGAGGCGTCGGCGATGAATGAGGACGAAAAGGCAGCCACAGCCGTTAGCGCCTTCCTACCGAGGTAGATGAGCAAGCCAGGGCTGTCGACTGAGAGAATTCAGTGGAAAACGCGACTGAAATGTCATGTCACTGACCATGACCTGATGGTAAACGAGCAGGAGCGACTGGATCTGTCAGCTTACGCATCTCCCGGCGAAAATTTCTCCATATCTCTGTACTAGAAGTGTCAGGATAGACAACTGTGTCGTTACCGAAACGACTCACCGGCGTACTCGTCTATTGTCTTGTGTATATACACCCAGATGAATAACTCCAATTCAGTATCTCGAGACACGTCGTGCAGTTCGACGTCACCTCGGTCCATAGTAGAGAATACTATTTCATACCACTCGGGTGAAAACACCGGTGCACGCGTTTTTCGAGGTGGGGGAGCTGGCGCACGATCGCCTTGGGAGAGTTGAACAATGTGGTTTTCAGACTTGATCCGTGAATCAAACGCCAAGGTAACCTTGACATTGGCAAGTTCACGAAGGGAAAGCCATGCGGAGAGATCCGATTTATTGGGATCTGGAACTTCGACGTCGAGACTAGGTATGAGAACGTTGTACAGCACAGAAAGCGCAGTGGATAGACCAGGAGACTGCAAAGTGTGGACTTGTGTGGCATCGGAGGGTACTGCTCCATAGTCGGCAAAGAATGGACCATACTCGCAATAATAGTCCTGTTTAAATGGGAGATAATTCGAGTGGCCGTGAATGAGCGAGGTGGGACGAGGCTTGAGATAAATCTTGACGTACGCCATAGGAGGCGCTTCGAATCTTTGCATATGATATATATACCTTCGGGATTCCAACAGATACAAGCTAATAGGCGGGTTGGGATAAAGGCTAATTGTCGACAGTATAAGCGCCTGCTGCGAGACGATGGCCAGGATATTGGGAACAACGAAACCTTTTGGGTGATTGAGATCAAGTTTTTGACTGGGACGGCCCGTCCGGCATCATTCGGAGCTATGCTGCAATCGACTAAGCTGACCCCGCCTAGCCTTCACTACTTCCGTCGTCCTCCCCTTGTCCTGCGCTGTCCCTCCCACCTCACCTCCACACCCTTCACGACTGCTTCACATCCGCGAACACGATCCATCCCTCCCGTCAAGCGCCCTCCCGGCTGCTTCACGTCCCATCTGACGTCCACCCGTCGCCTCGCCAACACGCATCTGATTCGCGAAATTCACTTCCACGCCTGTCCTTCCCTCGACTGCATCCCACCTCTGCGCTAATAATAGACACAGACCCTCCCTCCCGCTAACACCTCCAGACTTCCACCACCACCCCCTCCTACACTAATAATAGACGGGGACCCCTTCCGCAACCTGTCCCTCCCTCGACTACCTCCCACCCCTGCCCTAATAATAGATGCAGACCCGTCCTTTCTCTACCACCTCCAGACGGCCGACCCTCCCTCCTCCACTCTCCGCCTAATTAGATCCAGACCTCACGTCCGCGTGCTAATCTTAGAACACGACGACCCTCCCTCCACGACATCCAGGCCGCCGTCGCGCCCTCCTCCACTCTCCGCCCGTCCTCGTTATTTCCTTCCTCCCAAGTACCCCCCTCCGCCGTCAAACATCATCCCTAGTCTCAAACCGTACCGACGCGAGGACGGCGTTCCTCATCCGGCTGTCGTCTGTCGTGCGACGACAATTTTGGTCACGGAAGTAGGTCCTTGATGTAGGGCAGGAGACGGAAAACCTGCGGGGAGGGACAGCTTGCGGAGATGTAGACTATGCGTGCGGGAGGCATTCGGTGAAGGGGAGCGTTAAGGACTCGGGCTGTCGCATTCGTCGTGCGTACGGATGCGTGCGCCCGTGCACACTCCGCGCGTTTTCTAGTCTGCATGCTGTTAGATTAGAAGGAAGGAAAATGTTGTGAACGCACCTTCGATCCTGTCTTGCTCGAGCCCACTAGCGACTTTCCTTCTTCAAGCCTTGCCAGCAATGAATACTTCACATTCTAACACATGTCAGATCGTCGCAATAAAATAATAAAAAAAGGGAAAGCTCACCGTCGTCGTGATCATTCCATTACTTCTCATCCGTGTCCAAATGGCTAGCGTCGGTCTCGAGTAACCCACACGTCGTCCTGTCAAGCGGAGACACCTATTCTAACCTGATACTCTTGTCGTCGCGTACTGAGCACCTAGTCGAACGTGAGTAAGCTACCCAATTCTAAAAACTGAGTACGCACCTTTGTAATAATAAAAACTTGCCGCTCGAGCTTTTGAGGCTGACTTGTCCACTGTGAAATTCTGTCCAAAATCCAATATAAGCATTAAAAAAACATGACACGGCGTCGAAGCACTTACCGTGGCTTTGCGTCGTCGTGGTTCGAGTTAATGTTGCAGGCGTCACACTGAGACTCACAACGAGCACGACGGCCCGGGGTCATGCTGGCAATTGGACCGATACTCTCGTCATCATATACTATCCACCTAGTCCAAGGTGAATAACCCAATCAATTCTAAAACTGAGTACCAAGAATGTACCTTTTTAATATTGAAGATTTGCGCTCAAGTCGTCACCGTGTAATATTCCATGGCTTGTGGTGCTCAGTCCAACTCTAGGCTCCAAGCGTGCTCCAGGTCACCGGGCCATCGTCTCATGTGCCGTCCCTTGTCCTACTCCTCTTCTCACTCGTACAACGCTCTCCCGCATTCCGACAACCCCTCCGTGAAGCTGGTCATCCCCCCAAACGACCATCGACTCTCTGCAAACTGCCCCCATCGACCTCTATTCAACCGAGAAGCGAGCGTACGCCCGTCCCTCCAAATCGTCGACGTTCCACCGCTGTCTGCCTCCTGCCGAAGACGATAGAACGAACTACGATGAAAAAACATCAGTCAGAGGATGCGGGAACGGAGTAGCGGGAACCCGAACCTACTGACACTAGTCGACGGCGCGCACTAGCTCTGGCGTCCAAGATCCCGTTCGAGATCCAAAAATGAACTTGAACCACATCAGAAAAGCTAGAAATTTTCAAGGGGGACGTGATCGTACCATCATCGGAGCATCGGCGTATGCGCTGCTAATCTGAAAGTGGTCGTCGTAACTCGTTGAATAGAATTGCTATCGAGGGGGGAAAGTTCAGCTCCGAGGGCGGACATGGGTAAGCATGATGGCTTACTACGGACGGAGGGCTGCCGAAGAAAAAAATTGAGGAAAAGAAAACTCTATTGTACAAAAAATGCTTACCTTGGAGTGCGCTATGCACTCGCCAAGTCCCCGTCTATTTCACCACAATTCCCTGCAAGTATACCTGCCATCCTCGGCATGAAGAATGGCTACGCAATGTTAAAATGGAATGTAACATAAAAACATAAAAAAGAGCTCACCATCCTCGATGCTGACCTTGACGGAGCCTTCATCGTCGAGGTCAGGTTTAAGAACAGATCAACGAAAGGAAATGATGGCGGTCACGAGACTCGTCCATCAAAATGAAGGTCGTCGTCGACGAGGCATACAACGGCGGGAGGCCCACCGAAGACATGCTCGACGACGAGGAAATATTGATATAAGTATATGAGAAAGAGAGGGGAGGGTAATAACTAGAAAAGGGAAGGGAAGTTGGGATGAATGGGATGATGAGAAGAGTGGGAATACACACCTCGTATTTAAGGCTTTCATAGAAGCCTAGAGCACACCAAAAATGCAGGATAGTTACACCGAGGATCATGCCATCGTGCCATATTCGGCCCATAAATTCCGCGACACCCGAATTTTGGAAGATCTGTAAAAACAGATTCCCAGGGTATATCGTATTTCTCTCGTTGCGTTGACGTTAGTGGTACCGATATTGGCAACAATCCAGACCATATTCATTGTTGAGAATGTTCACGTCCATCCCCACCCTCCGATCAGTACAGGACTGGACTCGAAGCTTGATGAGTATTGCTTGGATATGCAGGAAAGACAAGGACACACCTCCAGAAATTTCCAGCTTTGAACTCGGCTGGAAGCTAGGCACAGGGTGGAACTCGGTTGAGGTCATGACCCTGACCGTGTGTCACGGACCCTTTGATGCCGCATGAATTTACGAAGTTTGGAAGATGGAAACGAGGGACGTACATGGGGAATCGCTCTGCCGCAGTATTCAATGGATTTGGCTGGGCACGTAACGTCTGGGCACCGTTGTGGCGATTCTTTTTCGGAAAAAGCACACAATACTTCAATTTTCACGTTGGTTAGTTCGGTTATGGGTATCTAGATGCTGGAAGAACGTACCAAGCCGGGTAAATTGGGGATTTCAAGGGCTCTGTTGACCGTCCCGCACGCGCGGGGCACGATCTGTACACGAGAACAAATCATATATACCCTGAGAGTCAAACGTAAGCGATTTATGGACACGTAGAATGTAGTAAGAGCAAAAACCCATGTATCTTCAATGTAGCTCCTGTTCGAGTTCAGGGCTGGTGCGCGACGTCATGATCTGACGCGTCGGTGGCTCGGTCCGAATGGTCTCGTTAATGAAAACTACGTCGTGCAGGGTCCCAAGTAGCTCGCAGAGTCCTCGGTCATTGATATAGGTCATTTCTCTCCCTAGGAGAGCAGAAGAAAGGGTGTCATCACGTGTGGTTGGTTGAAAGAAGGTTGTGAACGAAAGAATTATGGTGGTCAGGCAAAGTAGAGGAGGGGAATATGCGAATTGGTGTTGAGGAATATCAATATTGAACAATGGGACGAAATGGTAAGACAAAAAGTACATCGATCGCATTGTCGAAGTTGATCGATCTGGCAGTTTCCTATTTTGCACATACTACATACCCTTTCACCATCACTGCGATACAGAGCCCACTGAGAACAGACACTTTCAACATCGTAAAGAAGTACTACGGGCCCTTGTATCATGTATCTCACTTGTGCAATTTTGGTTCAAGTTGTGCGGTTCAATCTTATCAGCCAAGGGGATCAAGCAATGCGAGCGCGAGCTCAGAATACTGATCCTTCAGTCTCATTCAAAAATACGGGGTACAAGGAACACACAACGTGAGCCATCTTGAATTCATTCCTTTTTTCTTCCTTAATGAGTCCGCGTAGATTTCTCTGATATCTTATTATTCTTGGATGTTTGTCAGTGGTTTCTCACTGCAAAGAGACGCTGAAGAGCATGTATCAGAATCTATGTCCCCGATTCTGACATCATTCAAGAATCTTGTGCGCCTCAAAAATTACTGGATCGTCACCGGTACTCTGACCACAAACGTCTTAGGTCTCGATTTTGGAGAAGGATGGACGATATGCAATAGCAGCTGCAGGGTGACGATGAAGGGGGTGCAAATTTTTGAGGGCTTTTTGAAGATCTAGAGGAATCTGCTTCTCAATCGCACGAAGCCACTATTGCTGTGGAGATACAAGATAGGATATCGAACATTTCCGATCGGGAGGATCTCCAGAAGCTGGGGATATGATTACCCATGTTATTGGTGTATCATGACATTCGATGGTCTGCCCTTTGCCTTTGTGGCATCCGAGGGGCAAGAGAATCTCTTGATTCAATGCAGACTCGGGGCAAGGCATTATCCAGCCTGCATCCATTTTCGCTCAATTTAGATGGGGGTGCCTTGGCGACCCGTATGTAAAGTATTGAATTCTGAATACGTGTGAGTACGAATTCTAGACTGTTACTCTCTCACTGAATCGCGCTAGATGTCATCCTGCAGGAGCCCACTATGTTAAATCGGACACAATCCATTCCATACCGGGTTTTTGAAGCTCGACAGCTATTGTCGATCCAACAGACTGCTAGGCTTGGGCAAACAAATTTTTGGAAGGACTTATTGAAGGAGTCGAAGCAGGACTACATTCTCGTCATTTGGTACGTGCTTTGCATTGCTACCTCATACACCCCGAATGTTTACTCGGCATAGATCTCATGTATCTGATGGATATGGTACATTTTATACACTGCTACAAACCTCATGTGGTGACTGAACCTTTCGTACTTTGAAATTCGGTCTCAAGCTGGATTATTCAATGCATGGAATGGCGAGGAAAGAAAGATATTGATTTCACAGTTCAAGTCTGAGGGGAGATGAACTCGACGAGTTCAGTCTCGCCGTCCTTTCACACACAGAGCTCTCAGGACTGGGGGAGACCCATCTCATGAGCAAGCCTGATAATACGAGGGACTCTGTGCCGTTCATAGGTCATACGATGCAGCGGCGAAGCCCCGTCTATCGCTCCCGTCTTTACTATGACACATCCACGACCCTCAATAGTTGTACGGTCATGGAAGCCGTGTAACCCTGATCTGGGCAATTCGGTACCAGGTGCTGTTTTCATATTCTCATGTACGTTAGACGCTCATCCATGTCAGAATATCGGAATCTATGGGAAAATACAGTAATTCCGAGAAATGGATACATCACGCGCATCCTACTGGAGCACGCTAGGCCCCTCATTTGAAAACACGAAAATGATGCATTGATCTTCCAGATATTTATTGCGTGTGCTTTCTTTATTACACATTGGGTACAAGCTCTATAACCAGGACAAAACCTTTCCAGTCTTCTAACTGGCAGCCCTATGAACTAAGCTGGCGATCACCATTTCTTTCCTGGCTACGAAAAATAAAGGTACATTAATATATTGAAGGAAGGAAGATAAATGTACGCTGACCCTGCATGATAGTACTATTGTGCTGTAGGCGATGCAAGCATCTAAATATCCGTGCGAGCCCATACAACCCTGGTAACAGGAAGGATTCTGAGAAGACGGTGGAGACTTGAGTCTGAATGGAGCCCTGACCATCAAGTTGTGAGCGAAAATAGACTCCAGCCTTCAAAATGATACTGACTGGGATGCCTGCATTTTGTCAAGAACAGCAGAGACATCTCTAAGCCTGACCGTTGACTAGAGAATGGAAACGACCTCGAATAAGTAGAAATCACATTTGCACGGAAGCTTGTGAGCCTGACATTGATGGCCAATGGCACAAAATCTTTCAGTAACTGTGACTACACGGAAGCGAGGAGGACTTAAAGCTGTACATATGGAAATCATATTCAGGTCTTCAGCTACGGCCGATAGCCGTAGTAGTTAAGGAACATTCGAGAAATGTTGACCTCTGAAACTTTGTGTTGATATTCATTAACTTGTGAGTCTTGCATCCAAGAGATCTCACTGGCCACAGTACAACAAGTATTGAGATTTAAACAATTGTTTCAAATGTCTGTTGAGTTTTAGTATTTCTTAAGACTGGAACACACAAATTTAAGGGTCATTTGTTATCTTGCAACATTGATGGTAGTGAGTAGTGAGGACAGGTGAACAGCAATGAAATCTAGGCAAGCAATTTAGGAGGATCTTCGGTTAACAGATGTCGTAAGGCATTTGTTCAGGTCCTCGGTGCTTCGGATGTCATATGGTGACTGTAGCCTAGAGTGTATTTTGTTGCCATGTATCATTGAATTTTGAGTTTGCGCTTGCTATGAGTATCTTTAAGCATCAGATATTCTGGGTGTTTTGGGTATTGTATAGATACTTGTAGCCTTGAAAATGGATACTTGCTGCAGCACATCTTGTGAGCACAAAAATCCATAGTCTTGAAATTGGTATCAATAGAAGGTCTGACATCAGACATCAAATAGAGGACGATATATAGATGTCATAATTACAGTACATTCCAGTAGTGGGTGAAAGCTCATCCGAGCATTCACTCCCCACTGGAAGGCCCTGGAAAGATGACAGGTGGCAACAAAACCTAGAAGAATACACGGGCTTAAACGGATCCGAGTCAGTAGAAGTAATGAGCATGTGGAGGAAAATTTTCACGGAGAAATTAGACTGTGCACGTTACGAGTTACGGACCGTGGAAACCGATCTGCGAAAGTATATAAGGTGTGGAAATTTAGGAGAAAGTACTCCCCCTTCTTACCGTTATGCTGCCATTATGCTGGTCTGCCACATGATTTATAATTTCTGCAGACATTCACCTGACTTGTGTGTGCCTCTCCGTCATGTTGTGTTCTGTCGAGGACGTGTTATGCCTTGCGGCCGTGATGGGAGGTGAGTGCTTGAAAAGGCATGTTTGGCAATGGCTTCGTGTTTGGCTTGACCATGCGCGCCGTAGCTTCAAGCTCGTCTCCCCTTACTCTCATTCTCACTTTTCAATTTTGGTGCGTATGTTATATTCGTCCTATCTTAGGTATTGACTTTTTTTTTAAAAGTTCTCATCCATCAACAACGCGCGTTTGCGTTTTTGCGTGCAGAGTGCAGGTTCTGTGGTGTATCGGTAGGTTTCCCATTACTTATAGTTGATTCTAAAGGCCTCCGAACGTGTCTCTCCCTCCCCCTTTCCCTCCTGCTTCATTTCGTTGTTTCCGTCGAGTTCAGCAAGCTTCAACAGCTCTTGAAGCAAATCTGAAGCTAAATTTTGTCCCGAGACGATGTATCGACTTCCCGCGAGCGAGGTCAATGAGTATCGCATTGTGTAGAGGGTTGCCCTCTTGGAGTATGGGCTCGGGGGTGCGGGGAGGAAGGTACGCAGCCGGTAGACGCGCCAATCACACGATCGAAGGGGTAGCCTACGCGTGCGTATCTCTAATTCTTGTTTCGTTTCTTCATCTGAACTTCCTGTAGGACATGGCCCTTGTCCATCACTGCAAGGTCTTGTACACCCGGCGTCACCAGCAGTTTTTGCGCCAAGACGACGTATCGACTTCCCGCGAGCAAGGTCAACGAGGATCGTATTGCGTACAGGGTTGTCCCCTTGGAGTATGGGCTCAGAGGTGCGGGGAGGGAGGTACATAGCCGGTTGAGATGTCGATTGCACCGATCGGCGAATGCAAAGACTACGCGTGCGTATCTTTGTTTCTTATTTTATTCCTCCATCTGAAATGACTCTAGGATGCTGCTCTTGTCCTCGTGTTTACGGTGCTGATGCTGCGCGGTGAGGAATTGGATTATTGCTGCCATTTGCTCGCGGCATGTGGTGAGCTTCCCCTTCTCCCTAATATGTGGGAGCACGAGCCTGACTATTTTCTAAGCCGCCATCTCCACCGCACCTCAAGATCTTCTAACGATGGCGTCGCCAGGGCTTTTTGTGCCGAGACGACGTATCGACTTCCGCCGAGCAAGGGCAGGTGTACTGGCTAAGATGGGAAGGAGTTGGGGCAGAGGGGCGTGGGTCATTTAGGAGAGTTCAGAGTCATTCCGCTTCATCAAGTGTAAGTTGCCTGTTGTACGTTGTTATTGACTAGCTAATCTACTTAGGTAGTCCTTACCCAACAGCATTGCCCTCGCCGAAAATATTAGCCTAAACACCACGTTGTCGCCTGGCTGGCACCCCAATTTTGCGCCGAGACGATGTATCGCATTCCGGCGAGCAAGGTCAGGAGCATTAGGAGGATGGGGAGCAAGGAAGGTGGTGATGTGCTTGGGAGACTCGGAGTCCTTCCCGTTTGATGGACGTGCGTTCTATGACTCTTTTCGCTGTCTCTACCTAATCTATATGCGATAGTGCCTACCCTCCGCTGTCCCCTGGGCCGAACGTAGTAACGTTAGGGTTGCTTAGGCAACGAGTTTTGCTGTGAGACGACGTATCGTCTTCCGGAGAGCAAGGGTTTGTGTCGGGGGGGAGGAGAGTGGGGTGGGCGTTTATCACGAGGGAAGTGTCTTTGACAGTGTGAGTGCTGCATTATCATATGATTCCCGATCTAATGCTGGTTGACAGCTCTCTGCACTACATCCTGCGCAGACAGCCGGTCACTCGAAGATGGGTTCTGGGCCAAGGCAACGAATCTCGATCCAGCGAGCGAAGCTTGTAAGTTTGTAGCTTTACTTTATTTTTCACTGACTGATTATTTTCCTGTTGCACTAACTACAGCGAGGGCAGCACATATGGAGTCCCGGCGAGGAAAGAGGACAGCCGACATTGACAGGGAGGACGACGATCCGCCGATCACCCCCAAACGCGCGTCCGCGCATGCAGGAATCCGCAAGCGACACCCTCAAGACAAGGAGTGGACGACTGTACGCCTTTGCGCAACCCCGTCGAATCCGTCGCAGCTGATTAAATAGCCGCCGTCTGTTGAGGGCGACGCGGGCGTGGAGTGTTCGACTCGTATGGCAAGTGTGGATTTCCAGAGGGTGAGCTTTTTGAGTTGGCCCCGGAGATGTGATTCTGATTTGTTTGTATTCCAGCACGACTTTGTCTCGCTCAAGGTAGGTCCGTCGGGGTGGATAACTGAATGACCGATGGGTCGTTCACTTTATGTTTTTTTTTCGGCAAATCGGACGCACAACGGTGAGCTCATTTCTCTGTCGGAACAATTTGAACGGGAAGTTATGCATGTCCGGGGCACAAATGGGAGGATGACGTCTCCCATTTGTTATTCCGATGAATACCTTCGGGGCGGGAAGATTACGATCCCACCACCCGCGTTTTTCTCACTCAAATGTACTAACACAACCTTTCGCCTTATCTGTACCGTATTAGTCGAAATATACACTCAATCACTGAATTGAACCGAAATTTTGAAATTTTGAGACACAATCAGACACAGATTGAGACTACTGTAAACATAGAATTCTGAATTACATCGACTGTAACACTCCTTTCGATACCACGTCTTACTGAAGCATTATATATTATTCCTGAATCATCTGTGATGCAAGACGCGACATCCAGATGGCGCAATTCACCAAATAAGTTCAAAATGATGCAAATTTATCGGTTTTAGTCGGAATACATGCAGATATCCTTTGGAGGAACATATATATTAAAGGAATTGCATTCGTGAAAATTAATACATCAACTCCGAAGCAAGCCGGTGCACAATTGGTGGTTCCGAGACAGCTGTCTCACTGGTCGTACATGACTCAGTGGCGTTAATTTGCCCTTCTCTTTGTCGTCCATTTCTTTTTCCTCGTCTGCTGAATGCATGTGTTCGTGGTGATCTTCGCCGTAGGCTTTCACACCTGTGATCTCGTGCTTGAGCCAACGGTTCCAACCAAAGTTCTGGTTTCCACCGATAAAAGTCCTAAGCGTATGGTGATCAGAAGATTGAAAGGGTGGCGATGGGTGGAGCAACGAGCATTGCAAGCCGTCACAGAAATGCGTGGAGGGGTCTGATCGGATGAGCTTATCGAGGTTGACGTAACAGAGACTTTTCAAGCCTAGCATACAGTATACATACTATAAGAATAAGAATAAGGGCACGCTCCGAGAGGCAGTGCACATTCGATAATCTACTGATTGGAGGGCTCAGAAAGGATCATACGTTTCCTGCGCTGGAGAAGACAGTTAGTACAAACAATAGACACGACCTAGGTGATCAGACACAGACCCGGAGTGGTTCGAACTGACGGTCGGGAGTGAGATCGTCAGTATCAAAAGAAGACGTTGAGTACGTAGTTGATGACTCGGTGGAGGATGAAGGAAGGAGTGGAGGAGCAGTATCATTGACTGAGGCGTCGGCGATGAATGAGGACGAAAAGGCAGCCACAGCCGTTAGCGCCTTCCTACCGAGGTAGATGAGCAAGCCAGGGCTGTCGACTGAGAGAATTCAGTGGAAAACGCGACTGAAATGTCATGTCACTGACCATGACCTGATGGTAAACGAGCAGGAGCGACTGGATCTGTCAGCTTACGCATCTCCCGGCGAAAATTTCTCCATATCTCTGTACTAGAAGTGTCAGGATAGACAACTGTGTCGTTACCGAAACGACTCACCGGCGTACTCGTCTATTGTCTTGTGTATATACACCCAGATGAATAACTCCAATTCAGTATCTCGAGACACGTCGTGCAGTTCGACGTCACCTCGGTCCATAGTAGAGAATACTATTTCATACCACTCGGGTGAAAACACCGGTGCACGCGTTTTTCGAGGTGGGGGAGCTGGCGCACGATCGCCTTGGGAGAGTTGAACAATGTGGTTTTCAGACTCGATCCGTGAATCAAACGCCAAGGTAACCTTGACATTGGCAAGTTCACGAAGGGAAAGCCATGCGGAGAGATCCGATTTATTGGGATCTGGAACTTCGACGTCGAGACTAGGTATGAGAACGTTGTACAGCACAGAAAGCGCAGTGGATAGACCAGGAGACTGCAACGTGTAGACTTGTGTGGCATCGGAGGGTACTGCTCCATAGTCGGCAAAGAATGGACCATACTCGCAATAATAGTCCTGTTTAAATGGGAGATAATTCGAGTGGCCGTGAATGAGCGAGGTGGGACGAGGCTTGAGATAAATCTTGACGTACGCCATAGGAGGCGCTTCGAATCTTTGCATATGATATATATACCTTCGGGATTCCAACAGATACAAGCTAATAGGCGGGTTGGGATAAAGGCTAATTGTCGACAGTATAAGCGCCTGCTGCGAGACGATGGCCAGGATATTGGGAACAACGAAACCTTTTGGGTGATTGAGATCAAGTTTTTGACTGGGACGGCCCGTCCGGCATCATTCGGAGCTATGCGGAGTCTCAATATGAATTACGCACACACATATATATATTTCTTTTTTGCGGAACGTTTTATATTAGCTTCACACAGCTCGCACTGCGGGGAACGTTGTGTTCGGCCCATTAGCGAAAGAGCCAAGAATTGTTGGGATGTATTCATAGTTGTAAGCCTTGAATTTTGTGAAGGCACCGCTCATTAATCTGACTATTTCCACTTTTTAGGTCTAGCACAAATTTTCACTTTATATTTATATTAGACTGCGCCGGTACATAATCATTTATATAAGCTCCTTAAAAAGGGCATGCGAAAGATATGAAAAGACCGAAGGTGGCAGACTTGTCTCCCATTCGGGCAAGAGAGACCGGCTACATCCGGTTACTTTCCTTACCGGGTGGCAGTGCGCTTACCAATGCCATCTGTTATGCCCATACCGGGCATGTTATTCCCACAGAGATCGATCGGTTGGTCGGACGAGGGCTTTAAAAAAATCAACTTGGATATACTTAGAAAAAAACCTCGAAACCCCTTTGTTGGAATTACTGAGTATATGCTTTGTAGCTTCCCTGGCTACGGGCTACAAACTCGCAAGGAGTCTGCCCGTTATTTACTTGTATATATACTAGTTACTACCTAATCTAGTATCTTCTCCATCTTTCGTACTCTTTCTACCCTTACTAAGCATGCCGAGTGATGCCGGCTTGCCCGAATCTCAACACCCTTGTGCCCTGCCATGTCCTGAGAACGATAGTTGTTGGAATTGCCTTGTTGACTTTCTTCTTGTCAGTTAATAGACAGTCTGCCTTTAGTCTGTGGTTCATCGTGCTCGACCAGCATTGTTTGATCTCGCGCTCCGAGTATGGCTGTCTTTCGTTAGTAATTGCTCTATCATTCCTCATTTCTAAATGAGATGTTATCAGACCATACGTATCAGACACTACAATAATTTCTACAGCTTAAGTGCTGGATGTATCCCTCTCTGATGTGGTACACTCTCTCGAAAGTATGTTTTGCACATTATTTTAATTGTAAACTAATTCTTCTCTAGTTCAGTATTTCTGTTCCTTGGTGGGATCCTTTGGTAGTTTGTGCCAATCCCATATCTTAATTTTTAGTTGTTTTTGTACCAACCGCAAAAGATTTGTCAAGTTTTGCCCCGATGGTGTCTGAGTATAAACTTATGGGTGTGGAATTGGATTTGATGTGAGGCCTATAAAGTCTGAATTCATCATGAGAAATTGTTTGGGTACTTTCAACATTTGGAAATTGGAAATACATTGTGTCTAGCTTCGTAGGATTGTGAACTACAAGATAATTTACAGCTGAGAATGATCTTCTGCTTCGCGTTACTCGTTTTTAGGCTCCAATGCCCCCAAAGACAATAAGCTTCTCATTCATATACTCATCAATACCACGAGGCCCGCCCTCACGTCCAATCCCACTCTCCTTGATTCCGCCAAACGGTATCGCCGCCTGGGTGATCATACCCACATTAGTGCCCACCATTCCTACCTCGAGTTTCTCCGCTACGCGCCAGACACGACCAACATCCCTTGAGAAGAGGTAGCCAGCAAGACCGACATCAACATTGTTTGCCAGATGGAGGACCTCTTCTTCTGTTTCGAACTTGGTCAAAGAAGCCAGGGGGCCGAAGGTCTCCTCAGAATTGACCAGAGCATCGGTGGGGACGTCAGTGAGGATGGTGGGGTGGTAGAAAGACGAAGATGGATCATCAGGGGTTAAGGGTTTACCCCCAATGACAACTGAAGCACCGCGAGATATGGCATCCTCGACGTGTGAGTGCACTTTCTCCAAGGCGCGACGATGAATGAGAGGACCATGGGTACTATAGATCTTATAAGAATGTGCAAAAACGAGCAATAGGTAGGGCTTACACTCCGTCCTCGACACCATTGCCAACTTTGAACGCTGACACTTGCGCCGCCAGCTTGGACGCAAATTCGTCGTAGACAGAAGCGTGGACGTAAAGACGATTAGCGCAGACGCAAGTCTGTCCACCGCCACGGAACTTGCAAGCGATAGCAGCAGTTACGGCTTCGTCGATGTTTGCATCATCGAACACAATGAAAGGCGCATTACCGCCAGCTTCGATTGATATTCTAGATTTGAAAAACATTAGCACAAGAAAACGCGAGAAGGAAGTGTATCATCCACTTTTTTAATGTGCCTGCGGCCATACTGTACAGCAATTTGGCGACATTGGTCGAACCAGTAAAGGTGACCTTTTTGACAATTTTGCTCTCGCACATTTCCTTACCAACTAATACCACGTTCTTTTGAGTAGTCACGATGTTGACGACGCCCGGAGGGAAACCTGCCCGGTTACAAAGCTGACTATTTTATGAGAATGAGTTGTCGGATTTCGAAATAGAGGCTTACTTCTGCCAAGGCAAGCGCGCTGAAAGGAGTCTCAGGAGCGGGTTTGATGACAGCAGTGCATCCAGCGGCCAAGGCAGCACCAAGTTTACGGGTAATCATGGCTGAGGGAAAGTTCCAGGGAGTAAGGATGGCCACGACACCGACTGGTTGCTTGATGACAACATTTCGGAGTCCAGGAACGACTGAAGGGATATGGTCTCCGTAGGTACGAAGCGCCTCCGCCGCGTACCAATCAAGAAATGACGCGCTGTATCTATTCTCGCCCTATGGGGTATAGTCATTGGTATCGACACCATCGATTAAGATCAAAAACACACCCACAATCGCGTCAGAAAGAGCCTTTCCGTTTTCAACGGTGATCAATCGAGAAAGATCGTCGTGGTGCTCAACCATGAGATTATGCAGCTTATGGAGCAATTCTTGTTTGTACTAAGCATTGAGTCAGATCACCTTTGAACGCGAAAAAGGCACACCCACTTTGGGTGTGGTCGCGCTCCATGAAGGGAAAGCTCTCGCAGCCGCGTCGATGGCTTCCTTGGTCTCCTCGAGACCCATATCCGGCACGGTCGCAAGCTCCTCTAGGGTTGCCGGGTCTAGATGCAAAATAGATATGTTTTTCACAGCAATACAAAGCGCCAGGGAACTCACTGATCACCTGGAACGTGGATGCGTCCTTCGCGTCAACCCATTTCCCATCGATGAGTCCCTGGGTTTTAATGAGCGAAGAATCTTGGAGGCCGAAGACAGATGCATTGAAGCTGGCCATCGTTTGAGAGAAAGTCGAATGTGGCAGGACGCGAAAAACAAATCGCTGGTACGCAGCATTTGAGAAGATATTTGATATCCGGGAAATGCCGCGATTGGGCTGATCTTTGATACCCGAAATATTTTTGGCCCCGGCAGGCGGAATTACATACACCGGAACGCACTGCACAGAGATAAAACAGGCTAAAACCAAGATAACGAAGATGGCATTCAAATTGCTCACATATGTACGTTGCCCTGCCGCTTAAATATCTTCCTAGATCAGCGGATAGATATCGCTCTTTCTCGACGTGCTCAACGCCATGAAGATATCAATCAATTGCGACATGGGTGAGGCGTTTGGTCGCTGGAAACTGGGACCAGATGAGGAACTCATGCCGCTCATCGACTATGGTAAGTCTGACAACATTTACTTATCAAGTTCTTAAACTTCTATGCCTCTTCAGCGAACGTCGCATGCGGGTTCCATGCCGGTGGCCCGTCAATCATGCTGAGGACCATACGGCTTGCCAAGAAGTATGGAGTCAAGGTCGGGGCGCATCCGGGACTGGATGATATCAAGGGTTTTGGCCGTCGTGAAATCGACGTCAAGCCTGAGGAGCTATACGCACAGGTCCTTTACCAGGTTGGGGCGTGTAAGGCGATCCTGGAGGCAGAAGGGATGTCTCTTCATCATGTCAAGGGTGCGTCTGACGATACATCGCTTTGGATATTGATTTATGGCCTCTCCATTTCCAGTGCATGGGAAATTATACTTTATGATGGTGTGTCAGCGCATCCATTCTGATGACGACTCTTGAACTTACTTGAATACACAGACCAAATCAGAGGCCACCGCCGATGCAGTCGTTAGAGCTATCGCGTCATTCAAGGTCCCCGTGTTTGGGCTCTCGGGTACATTGCACGAAACCAGCGCGAACAAGTATGGCGTCCCCTTCCATCCGGTACGCTTTACTGTGACCTGTTCGTTGAAGCTAATTCTGTTGTCTTACAGGAAACGTTTGTCGACATTGACTACAGTCCGGAGGGACAACTACAACCGGTCGACTTCGACAATCTAGTGAGCCCCGAAATGATAAAGAAGAGAATTCAGAGCCTAGCGGAAACGGGGTGTGGTCAGTATTCGGTTGACTTGATGGGGGGGGCTCAACATTGACAAACCTTACCAGGAATCGACAATACTGGTGCACCTCTGCCCTTCCTGTTCGCCAAGCAGCCAAAAGGAGGACTGTCACATATACCGGAGGAAGCATACACTATCTGTCTACATGGAGACATGCCAAGTGCAATGGAGAACATGAAGGGGTATGACCAGCGCGCTGAACTGATGACGGCAGACTGATTAACTGTTTTCTTCGTAGCGCACGCGAAAGCATCAATGCTGCTGGCGTGAATCTGTAAATGGTGGTTATGAAGGATTGATAGCATCGAAAGTTTACTCGCCACATATGATTAAATTATGTTAGGCCAGCGGAATGTACCATATGCACAACGTTTTGCTTTGCAAGGAAACCTGACCGCGCAAATGAACATCTCGTACGTGTTAAAGCATCCTGGGATTGAGCAGAATGGTTGGCAGAGTACAACGCGACAGTTCATATATTCAGTGATCCGGTTAGATGCAAATTGTACTTCTGATAGCATTTTGGCTCCCTCAGTGAATGTAGCAGCCACCACATTATAAGATTCCCCTGGTACTTCGTAAAGAAAACACAACTAACAAATGATAAGGTATGCTCGTAGGCCCATTCAACTTGAGACGTACCTCGAAAGGAACGACTCGAATTCCTCCCATGCGTGTCCACCACCTGCCATGCTTCGCTACGAATAGCCACCATCACATCGCAGCTTTTGCGGTCCCTGAGAGCCCATGAAAAGATGAAGGAAAGAAAAGGCCAGAATGGTGTTGATGAAGTGGTTCGGAACAACCAAAGGTTTGATTGGAATTTTCGGTATGGTGCACGTGACATAGTTATCTATGGGGAATTTCTGTTAAATTTAGTGCGACGGATTCTACTTCGCGCCGCCGCCCATGCACTACAGATACACGACAAAATACAGCAGGCCAGATAACGGGTCGTCCCTAAGCGTAATTTTTGTTTCGTTCAAACCACCCGTCAAACCTTGAGGTTCCAGCAGGATTCCAAAATATAATTAATTGGCGCTCTCCTTGACAGCCTCCCTTATTGACTCGGCGATGATATCAATACCTTTCTTCATATCTTCCTCAGTGATGTTGAGGGGGGGAATGAGACGCAAGACCTCGAAGGCACTGGTCGTCAAAATGAGAAGGCCCTTCTTGACGCATCGCTTCATGACCTTTGCTGCAAGACCAGCGGGGAGATCAGAGTATACCTGCGATACAAAGCCCGATTTTATTTCAGCAGGTCCAGCAGGCGCCTTGAACTCGAGACCGATCATGAGGCCACGGCCGCGGACGTCGAGAATGTACCTGCCGACTTCAGGATCTGCTGCGAGTGCGTTCAGTGCGTCAAATGCCTGCTTGGAACTGCAGAAGATAATGCGAATTAGAATAAAGGACATACTGATACTTTTATAACTCACCGAGCGCGAACGTTAGGGAGAATGTCACCACCCTTCATGATCTTGGCGACTTCGACAGCAGCAGCACAAGAAATGGCATTACCAGCGTAGGTTCCACCCATTGAACCAGGTGGTAGCTTGTCAGTGAGCTCCTTTCGGCTGATGACACCACTGAGAGGGAAACCGTTCGCGAGACCCTTGGCAATGACCAGAATATCCGGCCTGACTCCACTTTGTTCAATAGCAAAGTAGTCACCGCTCCGTGAAAATCCACTCTGGACTTCGTCAATGATAAGCATGATACCATAGGTGTCACAGATCCTGCGAAGTCCCTGGAGGAATTCGACGGGTGTCGAAACGTAACCTCCCTCGCCAAGAATGGGCTCAATGATAATGGCAGCCGTGTCGGAGGGAGCAGTCTGACTGGTCAGAACAAGGCCGAGCTGCTTGAGGCAGAACTCAGATAGCTCGGCTGGAGAAGTTTCCTTGGGGAGACCAAGGGGGTGGAAGTACGGATAAGGCGTCTGGAAAACACCAGGCATTATGGGGTGGACTCCTGCAGAGTAGATAGTCTTGCTGCGAGTAACAGCCATAGCGCCGAAGGTGCGACCGTGATATCCGCTCTGCATGCAGATAATGTTCTGCCTGCCCGTCGCGATACGCGCAATCTTGAGAGCGGCCTCAATAGCCTCCGATCCCGAGTTCCAGAAGAAGAAGGAGTCGAGCGAAGGGTCGGGCATCATGGGAAGGAGCTCCTCAATGAGCCTCACGTATGGAGTATGGAATGCTATGGAGCACTGGGTCGCAAATGAGCCATAATAGTGAATTGGACACTACAAGGAAACACACCTGTCCGTGGATTACTGACATACATTGGTCCGCAGCAGCTTTGGAGATCTGTGGATGGCAATGGCCTAAGAAAATCGTTGAAAGACAGTATCGTTGCGTTGACAATCACGACATACCCAGAGAAGTCACACCGATACCGCAGGTGAAGTCGAGCATCGTACGGCCATCGTCAAAAGTCATGTACGATCCTGAAGCATTCTCAATGATAGCATCATCGATAACACGCCCTAAACCGTGGGTAGTGTGCTTCTGGCCTAGTGAGAGAAGGGCTGCGTTCGTGGATAGCATAGCGACGTATTTAACTTTCAAATATGTCAGCTCTTCGGTTATTATCCAACATCCAAAAAATACGCACATCCACTAAAACACGGAAAAATGAACGATCAAGGCCAAACATGGATGTGGTCCGATTTATATTCACAGCGGCGATCCGCAATAAAATTTCTTAGTACATATCGAGCGACAGTAACCGAGGTCCGGCAGCCTGTCAGCCGAGGCGAACCGTTTCAAGTCTCATCGATGAGACCGCAAGATCGTACTCCCGGAACCTGATAAGAACTTTCAAGTCAAAGATGAGTTAGAATGCAGCCCGACGAGCGCTCTGCAGTGTCGTCTGTCGTCAAGAATTTGATACACTCTGTAAATTGTCAAGATAAAGGAAATCGATACAATAGGACGAAAGCCGAAGAAACTTGGACAACGCAAGTTGCTATGGTGGTTCATGTTGAGGCTGCAAAGGGAAATAATTCTAGATAGGGGTGGTGAAGCCAATTCGTTGTGCCGGCCGGCAATTTTGCAATTTTGCATTAGCACGTGACTTCCGATCAGATGCGATCGCCGCCGCGTCGTTGATTGGTCGTCGAAGTTGATTAAAATTTTGAACCTCACTGAGTAAACTTGCAATATCCCGAGGCGTTACCTCTCCAGTGCCCTAGGAAACTGACATTACTACTCCTCTTGAACTCAAACGAGTCATCCTTCAACCAGATGTTTCAAACCCCCCTACGGTTTCGTGTCCAGTACATTGATGCTATCGCGGCTGGCGTCCCACCTGCTCTCACCACGGGATACAATACGCAGTAACAATATTGTGCAAGACCATGTATCTTCTCATGTGTCTTAACTCCTTTCATCTGAGAGAAGATGGCGTGCTTCGAGTCGTAGACTCCGCACAGTATTCTTGTCTCGCTTTACGACTATGGTTTCGGAGCCGCATGTTCATCCTCCGCTCGTACTAACACTGGAGGTGTGATGAAAATGCTTACGGCGCGATTGCCGATGAAGACCTAACTTGGGACCGCCGTACAACCAATGCCCAGTGACTCTGTGTGCTGAGCTCATATCAGTACTTGGCCGAGAAAGGAATAGACCCCTGCAGATCTGGAAGATAATTGCCCGCTCCTTCTTGTTGAGATGGCGACTGCACAATGCCACAATCTATAATCACAGGATATACAGAACACGCAAGTATCATGACGGAGGAACACGGAGAGATAGCAGGGCACCATTCTCGCCGATCTCATGCATGCGAACCTCCAATTCCCCTTCTTCAGATGCCTGGAAAATGACTTGCAATGTAGTCATCCATTTACCAGCATCAGGCCCGTTGCCCTTCGTCTTGATTCCTAACAGAGCTTCGCCCTCCTTCGCACCAAGGAAGGCGACTTTATTCATCTGGGGATGTTTCTGTTCCTCATACTCTTCTTCTTCTTCTTCCTCTTCGTCGTCGGAGAGCTCGAGCTTTTCGAGCTTCACCTTGTCTATGCGGACTTCCTCCTCTATCTCCCATACCTCAAACGCAAACTTCTTCGACTCTTCGGTAAGAGTGGCGTCGAAGGAGATAATTCGGCGTGCAGGCAGCGGCGTATCCTTCCTTAGCACAGTTATCAATGTCCCGGCCTTGTCTCCCTCGCCTTCGCCAGGGAAATACAACCCGATAGAACGTATCGTCACGGGAGCCTCGGTGACGGAGGCCCTCTCAAAGGCCTGCCGAATCTCCGCATAGTCCTCGTCATGAGGCAAGGAAGCAATCAGGGCAGCTTGTACCGCACTACCCCGAGCTAGGATTGTTGTGGGATCACCAACACCGCCACCAACTACAGTTCCAAGCGAAAACGGCGTATCGACGGCATCATCAAAGCCACAGGAGGTGACGAGGTGCTCGTTCAAACCCGGTAGACATGTCGTTCCACCCACATAAACGATCTCGTTAACGTAGTAGGAATCAATGTCAAGGGACTTTAAGAGCTCCTCAACAGCAGCGGCAACAGCAGTGTACACCGACCGCACCACCATATCGAACCTAATTCGGTTGATGGAACCAGTATAGTCTAGACCCTCCTTTAATGACTCGACTGAACACGTCGCAGCACCAGGAGATGCACTCAGGGTACGTTTTGTATGCTCAATGGCAAGACGCAGCTTGGCCTCAGCGCGCTTGTCGGTATTTTCGACGGAAGGAACGACCTTAAGCAGCGTTTTCGTCTTTTTGGTAAAGTCTGCCGCGAAAAAAGATACAAGCTTGTCGTCTATCTGGTCACCACCGATAGCGGACGTCGTTGATGAACCAAGGAGATGCGCGAGACCTTCACGAATGGAGATAACGAATAGAGAAAGAGAAGAAGAGCCAAGGTCAACAATGAGTTGTGTGCGATCTGGGTTGAGAGACGAGCTCCACTGTTCGCCGGAAGTGGTGGCTGCAGCGGCACCGGCTTCTTCTAAGAACTGTAACACCTTGACTCCAGCATCAGACGCTGCCTTGTTTAGGGCATCAATCTGAGTGTCGGTGAATGTAGGCGGCACCGTAACGACGGCACCCTGCACTTTTTTCCCTAGGAAATCTTCCGCAGACTGGAGGAGAGACTGAAGGAAGATAGTGGTGACTTCGGAGACAGTAAGGATACGTTCGGTAGGAGTAGGTTCGGAACGGGGCGTAGGGGCGACAGAGGCTGCTGGGGTATTGGATGCTGTCGAAGGTAGAGGCGCTGGTGCAGCCTGCAACACCTCAACCTTGTACGCCGGTACATCAGGAAGGTCGGGGTGCTGAATTACTGGCGCCGATGTCGTTGATATTTCGGACGATGGTATCTCGGAAAATCTAAATCATGTATTCAGCAGCTATGTAAGAAAATACCGAAGAGACCTACTTCTTGCCCAGGAGGTTACGGAATCCGATAATCGTATTTTTTGAGTTCTTTACGAGTTGATGCTTTGCTTGGTTGCCAATATACTGATAAGATTCTCAACACAAGATACGACGAACGAAAAGGTAGCCACACACCGTTTCTTCTCCGTGGAATGCAATCGTACAAGCAATCTGGCGTTCCCCATCTTCGTTGGCAATACATTCCGCCAATCCTTCCTTCAAAATAATACCTGTTAGATGCAATAGAGCTGGGACAAAAGGGTAACAACCTTCGTGAATACCGCAATGGAAGCATACGAATTGCCGAAGTTGATTCCAACGACCGGGGGGATGGCAGCACCCTCAACAGAGGGGTCAGCACTCCCGTTTGCCAGTATTTCCGGAGCCATTACTGGATACTGTAGGCGTTGTTGTTGCCGTAGTCGCGGTAAGAAAGAAAAAAAAAGTTACCACGTGCGGATACTGGGGTTAAGTCTTAGAATATTCGCAGGAAGTAATTATTAAAAAATTCGATACTTATTCATTGAAACTACACTAGCGACACTAGAGACGGGAAAAGTCCATTAGAAACAGAATCAAACTTGATACTAACTGAAGATAAAGCGAATTCGGTGCTTTGCGTATCAGCCTTGACGATCTCACCTCCAGGCTTCCCTACCTTGTCGGTACGTCTTAACTTATTGTCTAGAGGGCTGACTTGCGACTGCAAGGAAACGGCTGACATGCGTTCAATCCTGGAATCCGGTACCATTGTATGCTAGAAATTGTCTCGTACTATAAAAGTGAAAATTGGCCGGCATGTTGGGCTTAGAGGTATGGGGGCATGACTGAATGAGAATACTGCGAAAGTTACTTCTCCGGGAGATCAAGATCATACACAATATCGCGATGAACGAAGCCAGGCATCTGTCAATGCAAGGCCACACTTCGTACGCTGGCATAGATTAACATATGACTATCGAAAGGAATGCATAGAGAGTAGACTTCTTTATTTAGTATTGTACTTGGCATACGCGTCTTTCCAAGCTTTGGGCGCGTCGTCTTCGATGACATCCTAAAACAACTTTAAGCGGTCATAATCAATCAATAGCAGGCGAAGAATTTTACTCCGTGGCACATGATAATCCTGCTGAAGTCCCATTCTGAAACGACTTTGATGTCCCGCCTCATTGCCCTACAACCCTTTGCGTAAGAATCCAATAAGAAACCAATCACTGGGGCACTGACTCCTTATCCTTGCCCAAACTCCACAGGAGGGATTTCAAAACCAATCCCGGAGGACTGATCTTACCAACTATGGGGACTTTCGAAGAAGACTTAGACTTTGAGTACTGCCCCAGGTCGTCAGAAGCCGGAAGGCATGGTAAAGGTCTTGAAATACGCACTTGCTCTGTACCGGGTAGGTTGAAAATGAGATCAGCTACGATCAGGGACTTTGACGCGACGTGATAAAACGCGACGTCCTGGTTTTGAAAGCCAGGGAAGTAACTATAAGCGAACAATTATAGCATGATATTTATGGGAATAACTGGTAACGTACTGAGCCTTTATCTACGAGGGTACGTGATTCAGTATGCTGACTCGGAGATGCAAGGACAGTTGAGACGCATACCTCGCTCTCAAAGCCATACTCTGTCTCTGGGGGATCAATGCCATAGGCTAATAAGAGTATTTAGCATAATCGGTGTCGATGGTCTAAACCTTAACTCACCACCCGTGACATCAAGGCCTTCATCCTTCTTCTTCTTGAACAGCCGCTCGACGACAACTAATTTCGCATCCGCATACGCCTTTTTGTATTCCGCTATATCACTTATTCGTTCTGACACTTAGGACAATGCCGAAAGATAAGGCATACCAAGAAATAAATGGTGTTCCGCGTCTCCGGCTACAATCCATCTGAGAGATTGTCAGAATTGTTTGACGTGCTAACGTCGGACACTTACTTCACAGGTCCCAACTTGTTGATGGTCTCCTTCGTGTCCTGGGTCAATGGTGTTGACGCGAGAACCCATACGTCTCCATTAGTTAACTTAATTGCGGTTGAGCGCCCACCAAACGGGATGAATCGAGCACGCGTAAACGGCCTGCCCATGTTGATAGTACGTGAGACTCCTTCCACGGTAAGCAGAGCTTATCGCTCTCACTTGGAAAAGATCCAAACATCCGTGGCCACCTAACAAGAACCCAATAAGAGAAGAAAATCAAAATAGGACATGAACAGATACCTCTCGAATTACAAGTTCGTCCAAGTTCTTTGACATGGTGAAAGTGTGAGAAAGACATAGGACATACGGACATCGACCTTTTTGTATTGAGGCGATCAGTTGGACATATTTGTGTGAAACAGCCAAGCCAAGCCGCGCGAATATCACGAGGCGTCTAGACTCACGGCATTTTACGGGCTTGTACGGGGTCTATTTGACTAAGTACGTCTGTGGGGTGAAAGGAAAGAGATTAAAGATCGTACGACTTGTAAGAGCTTCACAAACGATGACCTTCAAAAGAAAACATAGCCAAAAAATGCTGATTTTTTGAATGAAAGAATGTCGCATGTTCATCGCGTCTAATGTCGCCATCCAACTTCATGTCCATTTTCCATCATCGGCTCAATGAACCCTCGGAATGTCCAGGGGCGCACTTTAAGGTCCTTGGCACCATCCTCCCGCGAACTTTGATCCTGTGACCACCTCATGCCATACCCTTCCTCGATCCTCACTTCATAGACCAGAACTTGGTGAGGAAGCCAATGAAGGTTCCTCCATGAGGCTCCATTCACAATCTTCCAGAACAACCCCAATGCACGTTCATTGATGATGGCCACGGGCCCAGAAGGCTGACCCCACCAGCCTTTGTTTGTAAGTTCGGAGTCCGTAGATTGCGATCGATGAAAGTGTTTCGACCACGCACGCGCCCCTGCAGTGAGACCAGCTTTGTTGGGAACAGAAAATGCTTCCAAACATTCATCTACGGAAGGGGGGATGGAGCCAAGCGCAGATCCAATGGTATACGCCAATCCAAGAGACAAGTGAACAGCAAGTGGTGTAGATGGATCTATTTCGCCAGCAATCAGTTTAGCTCGCTCTGCAACTACAGAAGGATGCTCTAGCATTCCAACGCAGAGCGGAGTCGTTGGTTTTAGTGATGTAGGGAAGTAATCTGTTCCCGATGGCTGCCCCATGGCCATGTTGTCAGCGAATGCAAGCGAATCAGAACTCATTAGAAAGTCAAATTTTCACATATTACTCACATTATTTTACGAAATATTTATCAACAGTTACTAACCTAGTAAATAAATACCCTCCCGCGACCCGATAGTTAAATAATATGTCATTAACACTATCTTATCACAGCCTTTCACTTCCTTAGTCGTCCAAGACTCAAACAGCTTCGTTTTCGAACAAAGTATGTGTACTAGGTTGTTTCTAGATATCGAATCTGATATTTTGTAGTGTTCCAAGGCTTTGAGGTTGAGCAAGATTCCGACCATTGTCCTCATTGTGGCCTTACTCCTCAAGGAACACAAGTAAACCTATACTCCTTACATCAGGAATGCACGAGTACAGGAGCTGCTTTTGACTAATCGCCCGCTGCTGGCCACCGAAGAAGTTACGTTTCGTGATCAGCTAACTCGGAGCTCGGAGCACTTGTCAACAATCGAAAACCAGATGCGCCACCTTCAAGCGCAGTTGGTATTGGCAGAGAAGCAGAGGCAGGAAGTAATCGGCATGAACCAAGACTTCAAGTCTCTCACCAGCCCCATTCGCCGACTTCCAGACGACTCTTTGCGTGAAATACTGTTGGCCTGCTGTCGAACCTGGGCCGACGACCATGCTCTCGTTTACTCCATCAACATGCGAGGCAACCCTTGGCTGTTGTCTCAAGTGTGCAGTCGGTGGAGGAATATTGCTCTGTCATTCCAGAAGATTTGGGCTTGCTTTCGCATTGATATGCAGCAGATATCACCTTCAAGAATGGCACAGCAAAGGGCCTCTTTTGCTTTAGGACAGCAAATCCGCAGAGCGGGCCGTCATCAGCTCACTATCTCAATATGTGACCCAGATGAAGGTCGTTTGGGGTCTAGCTACGATCTCATACTGCCGCTACTTCTCTCCACTTGTTCGCAGTGGCGATACCTCGAATTGAAATGTCACACTCGCGCACTCGTTCATTTCGCCCCCATTAGGAGTTTCCTAGAATCCCTTGAAACAATTCACCTCTCAATTCGAACCGGCGCACGCGGGGACCAAGAAATCACTACTTGTAATATATTCGAGTTTGCTCATAAGCTGCGTCGGATCTCCCTTGGCAGTGGGCGAAAGGACATCGTACGGTCCTTCACCATACCTTGGTCCCAGATTACGGAATACAAAGAAGGCGGTAAACGGAGGGGCAGCCATCATCTTGAGGTGTTGCGGCGTGCAACCGCCATCACAGACGTTCGCATCAATTCGACTCTCCTCCCAGAGGCAGAAAGCGGGCCCCCCTACACTCTCGGGGGGCAAACAATCCGAGTGCCCACCCTTCGCAATCTCCGCGCACGTTTGAAGCTGAACGACAGCCATTTCCAAGCAATGTTCGATAAGCTCGAGCTACCTGGGCTACGCATCCTTTCCACAGCCCTTCCCCCCAAAGCCGATCCTTTCATCTCGCTCATTGATCGTTCACAGTGTCATCTCACGACACTGTTAATTACCGCCAATACTCCCGAAATTGGCACAGAGCTGCTACGATTATGCAAAGTTACTCCTCACCTACGTGTGCTTTGCATCGCCTCCGATGGTGAAGAGAGTGGTCCTATCCCTATCTCTGACTTTTTGGTCGAGCTCTTGCATCCGGTCGATGGAGACACCTTATTACTTCCCACATTGATGTGTCTTAATTTAATGCAGCTGAATTGGAGTCCAAGAGACAATGTCATCTTGCAGCTCATAGAGTCGCGCGCTGGAGGATGGGTCGAAGTGGATGGTGAGGTGAATACTGATAGTTCAGTGATTCGAGAAGGTATGGCTCAGCTGAAGAAGACTCTGCTACCGCTCTCTTTTGAAATTGCGTATAAAGAGAAGCTGGACGAGTTGCGGTCGCAGGGCCTGAAGATTATCACGCAACGGTAGTGATACATCTAGGTACAGAGGTTTCTTACATTATGTGGATCACGCTTACTATACTCCACAATTTATATACCATGACTCGGTGTCATCTATTTCTCAGCTCCAAAACACGACACGATGATATTCCAATAGTCGTCGAGTTCCTAAGCACTGCGCTTTGAGGATGCAGCAGAGCCACTCATGATCTCAGATACTGACCTCCGACACAGGCCTTGATCTCACTCGGAAGAATACTTGAGCTATGGCAGCCATACTTGTCCCGCTCCGAGCAGCATGCATCATGAATGTGGGAATCGACATCCTTTGAACATCGTCGAGCTCAGCGCTGAGCACATGTCTTGCTGCCGGCAAGCCCAGCCAGCAACCCACTTGCGTCGTCATCTTGTACAATACTCTGAATCATGCTGCTTAAACAGTTTCCGAACCTATCACTTATCGGGGTGTTTCTAGGATCTCAATGTCGCATGTGACAGCCTGGGAGATCGCCATATCGTTTTTATCTTTTCCGTCCTTCTCGTTCCTTCCGTGGTGGCCCTTGAGGAAGGAATGACTACACCGTCGACTCGAAAACACCGATAACGACTAGAACACCTTCCTAGTCACTCCGCTCGGTACATATAATGAAAAAGAAGGATCAAACAGTAATTTTGCCGTGGACAGTTTTAAGCACCGACGTCCTAATATCTTCACGGATCCAATATACGTGAACTGTTGACCATGTAATTCCTCTGATACGATGGGGACAGCGAAGGCCTGAATACCGAGCCGAATATAACGAACACAAGTGTCTCGTAATGATGTAGACGAGGATACAATTCGTTAGTAAACATTCGGTAATTTTCCTTTAACAAAGGTCAGAGAAGAACAATTTACAGAGTTGAAGATGTAGTGTAAGTAGTATTCGTACGTCATGATGATTTGAGCAGCTAAAACAACAAGAATGGGACGAGTGATAACATCCGCCTGACTGACTGAGATTGGAGAGATGTAAAGCGAGAGTGGAGTAGCGCAATAAACTACTGCTGCTTGCACTGGTCGGGATTGACGTTTGCAGCCGCGGCAGCGCCACGGCCTTTGCCACCACGACGTTTGACCGCACTGGTTGGCACGTCCACGTCCGAATCTGAGTCCTATAAACAAGGTCAGATTTCACACGGAGGGGTGGCAACGGTGGTTCATACATCGTCTTCGAAGTGTTCGTCGTCGTCGTCGTCATCCATGTCGTCAAACTCATCATCATCTTCCTCCATGAGGTCGTATTCGAGAGCCTTGCCAGTAAAGTAGTCAATGGCGCGGGGGATAATCTACGACAAAACAATCAATGAATGTAGGTGCAGTTACTAATCTGATACTGGCCTTCTCTTTGAGATCCTCGCCGATCTGATAGTCCATTTCGACTTTTTCTTCAAGTTCTTCTAGTTCTTCTTCGTCTATGTCGCCGCTTGCAATAGCATCCTCGCTGGGTGGCGTCGGTGGGGAGAAGAAGTTGAAAAACGATTCCGTAGGCCGCGCCTTGCGAACAACACGAGTCCGGTTTGTGTCTGCGAAAGATAAGAAAGCGTGAGTAATGAAAGATAGTGAGGAACAGATAGATACATACTCTTATTACGCTGCTTCTTTATCTCGAACTCCTTCGTGAGATCCTTATCTTCCTTCCACTTGATCTCAGTGCCGACGGCGCGATCGTAGGCAAAGTCACCAAAGTAGCCAACCTCTGCCTGATAGTAGTACGTTTTCTCAAGAGTTTCGTTTTCAAAGAATTCGTTAGGAGAGAAGACGAACGTGATCTTAAAACCGGGTTTGGCATCGAGCTGGGAAAGATTGTCGAGGTAAGAAAGACGGATATCAACGAGATGCTTCAATGCACCGGCATCGCGTTCGGTAATGAGATCCTGAAGACCGATATGATTTTGCAGAGCTGTCAGCCAGAATTCGGGGATGGCACATGGAGCAGGAGCGTCCTTCAGTAGAGGGGTGTACTCTTCGTCGTCCTTAGCAGATTGCTTCTCTCCAGCCTCTATCTCTTCCTCCGTGGGAGCTACATCGCCCTTGATAATGGCGATTCTACGTTCGTACAAAGGCTTGTGCAGCTCAAGGTACTAGCAAGAAAAAGTGAGCAGCTGCTCGTCCAAGAAAAAGAAAGCGACACTACCTTTTTTTCAAGTTCAAGGCATTCGCGCTTGTACTTGTTCTGTAGTTCATTCTGCTTGATTTGCACGCCCTTCAAGGCCTCAACGCTGCGCTTGACCTCAACGGGGAGGCGCTCAATGTAACCCGAGCTCCGGCCGACTAGGTCAGCGAGCCTGCCCTGAACCATCCCCAGCATCGCGTTATGGAGTGGGTTGCCATCGGTATCCTCCTCGTCCTCCTCTTCCTTATCCTCGGTAATATCTGGCACGGTTGGCCGCGATAATCCAGATGATAATGGGGCGTGTTGCAAAGGGGTGTTCTGCGGTGTTGGCGCGGTTATGTTGGAGCCAGGACCAATGGGCACACTCGACGACATTTTTTCGGGAACGCAGGAGACGAACGACGTCAAATCGGCAAAATCAAAAGGTAAATGAAAGAGAAAAAACGAGGGGAAGGAAAAGATGAAAACCCGGCGGTAGAATTGGTAAACTTTTCCCTGCATCGGAGTTTTGAAAATAGTCACGCGGCATCAGCGGCCGGAGATTGCCGACTGCTTCTGGTGCATGACTACGATGAAGGTGAACGAAAGCACCGTTCTAATAGGTAGAAAAGTCGTTCTCGTTCCTTACGATGAAGGTCATGTTTCTGTTGGTATCCCTGTCATACTTTCTCCCATTGCTGAATTTACGCTTCAGAAATATCATTCATGGATGGAGAACGATGAACTGCGGTCCCTCACGGCGAGTGACAGACTTACGCTGGAAGAAGAGTTCGATATGCAGCGTAAACGTAATATGTCTGATCATATGCTTGTTTCTCATCTGTTATTCAGGAAAGTGGCGGGAAGACGACGACAAGCTGACCTTCATAATTCTGGCTAGACATGAGAGAGGTACCTTCCTGGCCCGTGTGGTGGATACATCCGCCTAATGACAGGGCCAACCTCCAGACCTCCTTCTTGATGACAAGACGAACGTAATGCTCTCGGATCCTCGGATTCGTTCCCTTCCCATGGCAGGAGATGTTAACATGTTCTTGAATGGAGCACCTGAAGACGAAGATGAGTTCACTGCTGAAGTGGAGATCATGATTGCTGGTGATCAAGCTGTTCCGATATTGTGTTTCCCCTCTAAGAGTATTCCGCAGAACCGGATTACCGACGCGGCGGACTCGCCCTAGAAGCGCTCCAATTGATGCTTCAGTACGCAACGGAAAACAAGTTCTTAACAGAAGGGTCTTCGGTACCGACGGTATTTCCAACGTCCTCGCCTCTACCTGTTCCACCGTCCTCTCTCGTTGCTCGAATTGGGGACACCAATTTACCTAGTATACGACTATTTGAAAAGCTAGGATTCGTAATCACGAAGCGTATAGAGGTGTTCAGTGAAGTAGAAATGAAGCTCGGGTAAGGGTTATGATTTTGAACACTGTCAGAAATTAGCTAAATGTTTGCTGGAAATAGTCCTCCATGAAACCCCTGCGAGAAATGATCATACACCCACTCCGCAATCCTTTCCCTAGAGCAAGAGACGTCGTATGCTGTCGCAGAATGAGAGACTATCCGACGCAGCATCCTGTGTCTCAATCCCTAGCTGTTTCCCCAGAGTTAATCCTCGTACAGTTCATTCCGTCCTCATCCAAAAGAAATGGTGTCGTAAACCTTCGGCGACACTCTGCAATCAAGAGACTGTTCAAGTTTCATTCCGTGGCTCAACCTCGCAAATGTAGAAGTATTCAAATGACGGCAGGGTACGTTCACGATAAAACAGGTCGAGGAAAAGTCAGCTTACTGCTCATTCTTTGCACGGCGCAAAAGGACCTGGAGTTCCATGTGCTATTGAATTATCGTAATCCCTAGTTATTTTCCCAGAGATGATCCTCAAACGCTGAGCACAATATGCCACAGCTCGCCTCGTTTCAACAAAACGGGCCCCGTAGGCCTCGACCCACAATGGTTGTCATAGCAATTGTTCATACTGTCAGGAACATAGGCACAAAGTAGACTGAACCATGCGGATCAAGGTGAAAATGAACAAATATCGTTCCAATCGACCTCATTCTGTTCGGTGTCGGACCCCTTCGACTTGACGACACAACTGCTAGCTCTTCCGCAGTAGTGCAAGTTTACTATGGCCTGGCGGTGAGTATTGCTGTAGGGCTTAGTTGGCCCTTCATATCACTTTAACAAAATATTTGTCTAACGAGAAGTACTTAGCAACCGCGACGGGAGCGTACGCAGGCACACGCCATTTTGGCAAAATGGACTCTCGTAGCGCACAAATCACTCAACAATAAAGGCCTTCGGTACCAATGTGAATAAATTTCCGGAGAATCTACGTCTTGGCTTCCAATTGATGTCACCTTGGCTCGGCCGTCTGTGTTGGTGGAAACACAACCGAAGCGCTGGCCTATATA
>JAUEPU010000208.1:0-80562 GCA_030435615.1 Armillaria luteobubalina
AGAAAATGAACAGTAGGATTCGATGGTGGAAGTAGAAAGAACAGTTGCGAGAGCCACGTGAAGGAACCGCCTCTTCGGACCGTAACTCCGAGAACTCGTTCGAGGAAAACGGTAGATCCTCGTTCGAAGATCTGCTTCAACGTAATTTTATCGCTCTTCATAGTGTTACTACTGCGGAAGGGGCGCTATGGTAAGTGCCTTTGACAGCTTTTTTCCGAAAAAAAATATCAACTCGATTAGAAGATGGTGCAAAGATGGTGGCACGCGCCATACACACACGTCGTGGCAGCCATTGTTCAGGACACAAATGTATGGTTTCATGAATAATTTATTTACAATGACGACGTCGTATCACGCACTTCAGCTCCGATACAATACTTACTTAGACCTTCATTCACGAACGAAATCCCTATAAGTAAAGCCAACGCAGAAGTTGCGCGTAGAGTCCACCCTTGGGTCCTGCCACCAATGTCTTATAGCCCCTCCGCTACAAGCGCTATCTCTGCTCAACTATGACAGACATCCCTCCAGAGCTATTCGCAGAGATCCTTTCGCACCTCGACATCCCGACGATCAAAGTTCTCTCCCTCGCATCTTCAAACTTTCACATGGCTTGCTTTCCTTATCTCTTCCGCGGATTATCCCTAAACGGCGATCTCCGTCCCGCTCCCAAATTTTTCTCCACTTTCGAAGGGCGTAGGCCTATTCCCTGCTTGCAAAGATCGAATTGAAATGGTTGAAGGATGACATATCCACCGCCCTTCTCCCCTGGTGCACCAAAGCCCACATCGCTAAAACCAATGGGAGTCTCATTGGCAATACGGCGATTCTTCCTTCCTTAACCCTTCTCAAAGAGCTCGAATTAGCCAACTTGTCGTTCCCGTCTTTGGCCGACTACTTCGCATTGCTGTCAAGTCTACCATTGACACTTAATCAGCTCAAAATCCGCAAGAATAGATTTCGCGAATGCCAGTCGGCTTACACCTGTAACCGTACGATCAAACTAAAGTGCTTGGAGACGCATTCTGCAGGCGACTTGGCACCGTTTCTTCGAGTCGATTGCCCAGTCTCCCCTTTGGGACCCTAATATCGAAGATCTTAAAGAATTTACTCGAAGGACTCCCCTGATGCTTGACCTTTCCCTTGAAACTGAGTGTCGACGATGTGGGTATCTATACATATCTTTTAGAGTTACCGCCCCCTGACCACCCTTCAACAGTGTCCCTCCCCTTACGCCAACTGAAATCATTATCCATAATCGACCGCACAAACACGCTCGGCGTCCTTGCAGACTTTTTCACCCTACCCTCCGAGTCCAACGATATTTCATCCCAATTAGAATACCTCAACCTCACATTTTCCTGCAACGACTGGCGAATGCCCCAACAGATCTTCAGCCATATCGCTGTGGCCTTGTCTCAGCAACCTCGATTTCGCCATCTGAAAACATTGCACTTGAAGGTGATTAGGCTGATATCTACTGTTAATACCTCAGAGATATTCGATAGCTGGGTTGAAAGATTCGAACTAGATCTTGAAGCGGCAGGAAGAAGTCCAAGGATCAATATTACATCCAAAGTCGTAGCACCAATTGGACACTGTTTTAGTTACAGGTTTGGAACCGCAGTGTTCTAGTTCACCAGGAATGCGGTTTTCTGTGTTTTTTGTCCTTTATATTATAAACAACGTGGTTCTCAGACGGATGTACATGCCCTTTGATTGTTCAAGTAATACCCGCGGCGTACATTCCAGTCGCTCCGTACAAATGCTGTCGTATGAACAATGACCGTCCTTAAAGTGACGATTATAGGCCATCACCCGACACCTTATGTATCTTCTGTCTATCCATGTTACCAACCATGCTATGCAGACTCTATGATGCACGATCCACGAAGGCGATCTTAAAGCCAGCACGGCACGGCAACATGTTGATTTGCGCTCCCGACCGGCACCAATACCCATTACAGTCTGAAACAGGCTGGAATACTCAGCGCCGACCACAATATGTATAAAAAAAAACAACCTACCATCACAATAGATAAACGAACGTCGGAGCCAAATCTCCATCCATTTCTCGGGACTCCTGCCCTGTCATCTTCCTCTTCTTCTGATTCATCCACACGAAATACCATAAGCATAGCGCAGACCCCAAAGCCATCCCAACACTGAACGCTACCATCACGCGCGTTCCAAGTGCATACCTGGGCGGAGTGCTTAAGCTCCCCAGTAGCCAGGTAGACAGAATCCCTCCTGCGTTCGTCATCATAAACCCAATGGCAATAGCTGTCGCAACGGCGGACGTGCGGTGTTGAATTCGTCGAGTTCCATGTCGAAAGCGTTGGAGCAGAGGTATACACGCCAGGTATTGAGAGAAAGAGACTACCGTACTGAGTCTTTGCGGACGACGAAGTGAGGAATATGATGAATCCCACCAACGCGATGATGGAAGTTATAACACAGACAAGTCCACGGACATGGAGTCTGTCACATAGGTAAGAAGTCATGATTGACATTACAAAGGCGGCTGCGAATGGCGGTACGCTCATCAGCTGAGCGCGAGCAGCAGTGTACCCCAAACTCTGCACAATCGATGGGGTGAAGCTGCGAGCAATGGTGTCAGAACACTTGTGACAATATGGTAAGAAAGTCACATACAAGGCCAAGCCATACAGGACAGCACCCGAGAAGAAGAATATAACACCCAGGATCCAAACGTGCGGCGCGACGAATGCCTTCCTCACTTCTCTCCACTCAAACTTCTCTCCCCCAGACTCAACGACGAGACTGGTCACATATTCGCGTTCTGTTGGACGCAGAAATTTTGCAGCCATAGCATCTCGAGGCATAAGGAAGTAGCTTAGGAGGCCCCAAGCAACAGTAAATGCGCCTTCAAGGATGAATATCCATCGCCACCCCGCACGTCCACCTACGCCATCCATGTGAATAATGGCATACGCGAGGAGTCCTGAGAATGCCCCCGAGAGCGACGCAGAAGCGAAAATGCGGATATTCTGGTCGTCATCTTGGCACGAGGGTAGAAATACGTCAAGTATAACACTAATCCGGGGAAGACACCGCCTTCGAAAAGTCCAAGGAAGAATCGACAGGCGAGAAGGCCACTATAGCTCGTAACCACTCCTTGAAGAGTCGTGACGATGCCCCAGACGGTCAATAAGGTAGGAAGAAGATAGTTCGGTCCCACGACCTGAGCGATTGTTGATAAGCTCGAGAATGTTAGACATGCAAATCGACGTACTCGGAGAAGCAGATTTGAAGGTAGTTCTGCAAGAATATACGGGACATATGTGACAGTCAAAGCAATGCTATACTGCTTATTTGTCATTTGAAGGTCGCGTTGGAGGCCTGCAATGCGTGCATTCCCGATATTTGTTCTGTCCTATAGCGACTTCCTGTGAGCTAAGGAATTGCCGCGACAACGACATACGTACCAGGAACGACAAGAAATAGAACATGGCTATCACAGGCAGCAGAAAAAGGTCCAACTTGAACCACACCCTCTTTGCCGATACTACATCAAGTTCGATGCTGTGATGACTCTCCTGGGTGTCGGGACCCTTTGCGTCGTGATTGTCCTGAAAGGAGTCGATACTGAGTGTCAGAGATCATGATACGAAAAGTGGATTATATGAACCCACAATCAGTGGCGAGGTCATGTGAGAAAGTGAAGAACTAGACATTCGCTGAGAAAATAGGTACACAGAACGAAAACGAGTTGTCGGTCCAGATAGAAAAGGTAGCGGTGATTTGTAATCCTGGCTGGAGAATATACCGGAATGCGACAACGACAATCCGACTGGACGTGAGAATGAACCTTACCTGCTTCTCCCTTCGTAAGCAATACGGCACCTATTGTTCATCAAGGACGACCAAAATAGATCCTGCATTTCCCGAGGCCAGTGTAATAGCGTCAACAGGAACCTTTACGCCATGCTGGCCACAGTTCTGCGGACGGTAGTAGAGTGGTTGGCTACCGTGGTTTCATTGTTAAAGCCGATTTAAAGCGCATTGGTGGTGTAAGGAAGAGTTGACGAAGCCATTGAGTTTCTTTGGGAATTATTTTACACGCCACAGGTCATCCGGCACGTGATGGACCACTCCGGAGATGAATTTCAAATATCGGGACTCGGCTTTCAGGTGACTTCGCCGTCGTTCCTTTGTGTGCGCTTGTGGTCAAGCCATCCTTCATCTTCTGCGTCTACTACATCAGTCAGTTCAGTTTTGAATATATAGCGGATACTAATAGTTATTGAAGGAAAACATTAACTGAGAACTCGTTGGGTTTTCGCTTTCACGGGGGACACTATCCCGAAGGACAAAACACGAAGACATAGGGTAAAGTAATATATTGTTGTTTGGTAGGAAGCTCATTATCTATAAGAAATTTCTTCGGCGTGCCTCAACCAGTAAGGTCGATGTAATTGCGCCCGAGAGCACCTTCTGGACGACATTCGAGATGCTATTGATGATTAAATTGAGGAATGATATTCCAGGTCCAGAGACGCTTCTGGCATCTCCAGTCATTGAATTCAGTGAATCCTAACAGTGGAATCCTCGTGTTTCAGGAAATCGATCTAATGTCCACGCCTCACACTTACGATGTGAGGTCCACACCTGTATAGGTTTGCTCTCCTTTTCTTTCGTTTTTCAAATTCTAATTCCGTCCAAGCTACCTGCGTTAAAATAAGGAGACATATTGGAGGAACCCGCATTTCCTTTTCCGTCAACCATTAAGTCGTTTTCTGATAAAGTGAGTGTTAGTTATCTCAAGAAAACTGTCCGCTTTTCAATTCGTATCTCATATATATTTGCGACTGTCCCATTTCGGTGCCTCCAATAGAAATCACGGATGATATTCTATCAACATCCGATTCTAAACCACTCGGTGCAGGTTCTGCATCTGTCGTTGTTAACCGGAAACAAATTCTGGTTTGCTTCATGGGATACCACCTCCCGTCGATACACCATTGAACTTCAATACAATTTCTCGAGTCTCTCTCATCTTCCGACTTCTTTGGAGAATTTAGGCGACTTCCAGAAACTTTAACGACCGCGTAAATTCTGATGCTCCACCGATAGATGCGCCGAGTTCTAGTAAGGTTCGGAGTCACGAACTAATCGACGATGAAAGTTCTGAAGAGGTTATTTCTCGTCGACAACTGAACCGTACAAGCAGATGTAAGCCTACCGGTCTGGGTAGGTACGGGTGCTGATGAGCTCAGGCAATCATTTGTCTCGCCACTTCGTCAATATGCCAAACTCAACAAATTACTCTCCAACCGTAGATCACCGGTTCGAAAAAGCCCAGATTCGAGCGAACGTGCAGCTGCTTTCCCGGAAGCCGGCGATGCACTCTGGTCTCAGTTGGTATACGGGAACATCTGACAGACCAAACGCCGGATGCTGAAAGCCACAATGTCGCCAATCGAGTAAATATCGCCAGGCGGGACTTGGTCCCGGTAAAGGGAGCCAGAATGGTGGATCATATTCTTCAATATCTACAAGACAATGGCTGATGCGGTCCGAAACTAGTGCACTCGGGCCCTCCTGTGTGGTATTCACCCGGTCCAACGGTTGTGGAGGACATGTTAAACCGGGCCGCCGAATCGTTGGAAACGGAGCGCATCAAGGAGAGGCTTGAGTGTCCATAGCAGACTGTGCAAGAAGCAAAGGATGAGCCTCACAAGCTGGATCCCGAGCAGATCATTGAAGACAGCACAGATTATTGTGGATCAAGCATAAAATGCAATAACCTGGAACTTTGGAAAGGAATTGGAACAAGAACGTGCGGATGCAAGAAGATATTCTCGAATTGTTGGTCGTTCATCTTTAGAGAAGGACCAGCGAAGCATTCTATGCAATGCATCTCTTGAAAACGAAAACAATACTTCGGGGCGGGCCGGGTAACCTTCTGCATCCGAACTGTATTCCAAATGTCTCCGGTTCCTGCCTCTCCTCAAGTCATAGCCATGGGATGCGATACCTCTTCATGACTACTGACGCTTGAAATGGATGATTGCAGTACAAAGGATGTTGCTTACATCATCTCAGGGCGCAACGGTTTCGTTCAGTCCGCTTTGTTTTTCTTTGGTATCCATTGTTCCCTTTCTTCAACGCTTCCAATATTTCACGGTCTCCTGATGCCGCCCTTTATGCTTGTTATACATTCTCGGTCTCTTTGCCACTCAGGTCCAACGATCCGCCGTATAAAAGCTCCTTGGCCTGTTTATCCCAGCCGATAGCGTTCCACCTCTCTTGCCTCTTCTGTCCCAAACACCTGCACCAAAATTCCCTATGCACAATACGAGAAACAACACTTCCACCCAAAGGAAGGTTTGTTGACACCTTATATTTTACAATATGGAATCTGCTTATCGTTTTTATCCTAGAAATACGCCCTGAAGATCTCCGTCTCCGTCTTGGATGGACTTCCATGCTCTGAAATACTTTCCACATACACCGATGCAATTCAACAATGCCTTGCTCCAAGCAAGGTTCCCTGGCGGCTACAAGGCCCTTCGATCAACTCTTCCGTGAACTTGGCTATGGCGTGTTTTCGAGCCCTCTGTCGGAGTACGCAATATGCTCGTGGATTGCACCATGGATTCGAGGAACGCTCGTCAGCCATTTTCCATTTATGGCCAGGTATCCGTGCTTGGTCTGTTTATTTCATTTCCATATGCAAGTCCCAAGGTCGCTCGGAGTCTGGCGGCTTCGATACAACGGAGATAATGATCGCAACGACCCTTTGTCTCCGGTCCCTCACCAACGACTTAGGGTCATATTACAGTACTATCTTGACAGATCACGAGCTACTGGCTCTCCTTGTCGAACTATGGCGGGAATCATGCCGCTCCCACTGCCAAATAGCCGTCAGGAACTTAACTAGCATGTTTTCTCTTATTCTACGGCACAAGGGAGAACATGCAGTGCTTAGGACTCTCCTTGAAATGGACCCAGCGGAAACGGCGAAGCTTTGCATCCAATCAGTGTTCGAAGACTATGAAGGACCTGTGCAAATTACGAGTGACGATATCCTCGACGGATCTTGTCTTCACTTCATGCTCCGTTTATGCATCATTCCGGTTCTAGCACGTTTGCTGATAACCGAGGGTAGTGTCCGTTTTTTGTGCACTTTATTAAAACGACTGGCTTCGAAGGTCATACGAATCGGCACAGAGCTTCCATCCATCCTTTCACTTTGGGATTCCGCTTACTTTGCTGTAGCTCTCGTAAGGGCCAGTATACTACGGTCAAATCTTCGTAGAATATTTGTGATCGCCGATAACAACATACTGGAAGTGCTGCTTCGTCTTCGCCCGCTTATTCCGGAAGACTACGTTGATCGTATGCAACCTCACATTCTCGAGATTATCGAGATTTTCAGCAGATACATTTCCAATAGATCGATCAATCATCGCATCATTCGCTCCCTCGTGTCTCTGGATAAGAAATGTGTCCTTGGCGATTATAAATCCTATACAGAGCGCTTGAATCGGATTGCTAGATATCATCACGACTTGATGCAGGTATGTGATGAATTCCGAGACGTTTGTTCTACGGCGAGTTTTCAATACATTATCCATTAGTGGTGGTACTCATTTGATTTATCTAGTGCCAGGGTCTCTCCGAAAGAAAGCTTCCATACTGTTCAAGGTGTAAAGGCTTCCAATATTGCTCTAGGTCATGTCAACGCGCACATTGGAAGGCAGGCCATAAAGAAACATGTGTCGAATGTGAGCGCATATTTCGAATGTCAGGCTACAATCCTAACTTATGGTGATTACATCAGCCGACACTAGCATTTTAGATAGGAAGTATCACGCATACCTGGGCGAAAGAACAATCCTCGGATACAAGGACATTGTTTCCGGTAAAATCTCCGACTACATGAAAAAATTCTCCATCACCGATCGGACATTGCTTGCAATCCAAGTCAACTTTCGCTCAAAATCAGTCGACTTTGTGGTAGAGAAGATCTTGGAAATCGCTGGAGACATATCGGAGGTCAAACTGTGGTCGTCTGGTGATTATGCGGGAGCTAGTGACACATGCGGGATGGTAAGGGTCTTAGCACCTGGGGGCATTGACGAGTCCCACCGCTTTCTAGAAGGATGGACTATCGGAATATTGTAAAGTGTAAGATGATAGGAAGAGATAAATTCTCCCTCCGATATCATTTTGATACAGCGTGCTGGCTACGCCGTTGGTGTTCGATACGTTGAACACACTCATAAGTTTGGCCTTATGGGGAATCGTTCTTCCCGCAATGAATGGGCCATTGACGACGTTCTTTTCACTGGATACGGGTTATTGTAATTTAAATAATGACGAACTTGTCACTTACTTTGACTTTACAGACGGTAAATATTGTAATATACAATAAGTGCGATTCGCTTCGACTCGTTCAGATAGGCCCTACATGCGGTAACCACATCTACTTCTTTGTAACAAATGACATGCCGATTGCGCCCAATTCGGCATAGCGACAGACAACAATAAGGCCCCGGAATCTAAGGTCGAGAACAACAAACAACAACAACCACCACCATCACCGACCCACCCCCGGTCCACGTTCGCTGTTGCTCCGGTGCTACGAGGCTTTACAGACCCTTCCATAGTCGCCGATAGTTCATGGGTCATTCATAACAACCACAACCCCAACCATGGCCAACAACCACAACTAACAACCCCAACTACAACCAAAATTTCATCTTCTATTATTCACCTTCGACTGCTGGCTCATTTCATGCCAATTTTATTATCAACCTCCGGAGACTCCTCGTGAAAACCTCCATCTATTTCTCTTCACTGTCATGATCCCTACGAATCGTATCGACATCGACACGCGGCAACCCAACGACATCCGCAGCCTATGGATTGCATCCAACCATAAATCCCTTTCTCCATCTCCTTCGTCTGGTCGTTGGTTGACCAATCATCTTTCCAATGCTTCCTGTTGAGGTAGTCAAGGCCGCTTCGCCTGTGCTCGCTATGCGCGCCGTTCCCGCCCCAGCACCCGGTTTGTTGATGGCCCGTGCGCTCCTTACCATGTGGGATTGCCGTTTTGGGTAGGATTCTGGATTTCCTGGTTGATGACGGACTCTGTGGATTTCACGCGATTTATCCTTTAAATACTTTTTCTTTCCATACCTACTTAGCCAGTTTCATAGCTACTAATTCGGCCCGTCGGGAGTTTACTCTTAGCTTTAGATAGCGCAGGCGGTTCTTAAATTGTAACATTGTAACAAAGGAGCACCGCAGCCACACCCCTATCTTCACTGACCAAATAATCACGAACAAATCACGAACAATCAAAATGTAGTGTAATTTCCAGAGACAGGCCTTCGCATCACTCTTTGACCACCATTACAGGGCATAATGATATAAATTGTGCATTCCAGAACGTACTGCGCACCTTTCTTTCCTTGCCTCCACCAATGTCTTCTCAACCCAATCTTGCGACTTTCGAACATAATCTCCATTCTGAACTCGAGCACCTCCCTCTCGAGCTCTTCGAAAACATTGTATCATACCTCGATATCCCTACCATCAAAACACTTTCGCGTGTATCATCAGTCTTCCGCGAAGCCTGCATTCCCCTGTTCTTTAGAAACTTGGTCCTGTCAGGAGATTCGAGTCTTCGTTCAACAGAGATTCTGGGAAAGTTCAAGGAAAGGACTCTAGTCCCATCATTGCGCAAGGTCGAGCTCAGAGACCTGAGGGTGGATCTTTCCCAAGCCCTCCTTGCGTGGTGTACCAGAGTCCACACTATCAAAATCGAAAAGTGTCTCGTCGGAAACACGTCAATCCTCCCCTCCATGATCGTCCTCTATGACCTTGAATTATCGGACTTGACCTTCCAGTCCGCGGAAGGCTATTTCCGGTTACTCGCGTCTCTCCCTCCGACCCTCAAGAAGCTCGCTGTTCTTAGGAATACATTCCTTGAATCCCGGTTATACAGCTACGTCATTGGTCATGGAATTGAAGTGGAGCACTTGCAGGCAGAATCGGCGGAAGATTTATCGCTGCTCCTTAGAGACGACTGCCCTATGTCCCTCAAGTCCTTACAAGTGGCCAATGTTTCAAGGGTAAGCCCGCATGATCTGGAGCGGCTCATCGAGAAAACTCCCCGTCTTCTCCACCTGAAAATCGAGATCAAAAAACAAGAAGATCGACCAGGTGTGTTTCTTACCGTTTAAACCTATATTTGAGCTGACACCCTTCAGTCTCCTACCCTCTCACTAGACTCAAAACTCTATCTGTAATCGACAGAAACCAACCATCTGACACGCTCATACAGCTTTTCTCCACTCCGAACATCGCGTCCCCACTAGAAGTCGTTAACTTCGCAATGATCATTTTTGGCTGGGAGGATGCACTGCGGCGTCTTGTGGTAACATTTTCGCGCCCTAGATTCCGCAAACTGAAGCAAGTGAACGTTACCATACTGCAACCGTCAGATCTCAATATTCGGCACCGTATAAACCCGGCGCTCTTGAACGATTATGCATGTCTGGCCGAACGTGGTCTTGAAACGGCAGGAAGAAGTCCTCGGACACAAGTGACTCTTAACGTGGAGCGGAGATCAGCTTTCAAGAGTGATGGTTCCAGGCGGATACTTTGTACCTGGGATCGATGATGAAAGCGGATAATTCCTGCATTTTCGTAAAGAATTCATTGTACATTCTGCAGTGAATTGAACCTACTTACTTCATCGAACATGTATTCTAGTGGAAGGGCAGAGCATATCTAGCATCCTAAATGACCGATAACCTGTTGCAGTGGCCCTGCATGCAATTGTAAGGGTCGGGAACTGCCCATCTGAAACACTGGAGACGGTAAAACTTTGGACCGTGTCCTCCGAGGCTCCAGCTCGAAAGGGCTAGCGTGTACCCGATCCTCCCAAAGTGAAAACATAATTCATCGCATACCTTTGCGGAGTACAGAGGATAGTCCTCAACTCAAGTATTAAATGGTGCTTTGTAGTGACATTTTGTGGAGGGCGCGCATATAGTTTGTGTGACGCTACGCTACAGTTGCTTCTCCTTGCCGATGCAGCCAACATGAATCTTCCAAGGAGAGATTTTGTCGTCATGAGATCGGTGAACAGGGTGTTTGGTAGTGGCAACGAGGAACGGGATGGACGAAGGGAGACGAATGGAACTTTTTAGATGGCAGACGTCATCACCATCTGATCGAAAACGAAAAGGCATTTCACGGAGCTTCCCAAACGTTCCACACACAAAAAGGTATTTCAGCGTCCACGAGCTTCACGGAATGGACCACGCTCTATTTGCTTCCAAACCAATCGTGTCCGGGCCAGTAGCCATCATTGCCTATGAAGATACGGAGAAAATGCACCTCGCAAGGGGTAGAATGCGGTGCAAGTGTGAGGAACCGGATCAAAAACGGCAAGCACATGACACGGCGGGTCTACCCATGATTCGAACTCCGACATTGATCTAATTAGGGGGGAACGTTCATATGAGTGCGACCACCTCCATGACTCTTCCGTTCAGACACTCAACGCCTCACCTTCATACCGATCTACCTTCGTTACGACATAATTGGCGAAAACCTGCATGCTAAGACAGAGCAAGCAATATATCTCCAAAGCAATCATTGGGACAGCGTACGTTCCTTTCTTGTTTGTCCGGTTCTTACCTAGTCAGATACGAACACATCCAGAGATCCCTACTATCTCACTGTAGAATCCTATACTCCTACACGGATTGATCTCTAGCTTTCCACAAGGGCACACTCTCAGCGACAACTTGATACGCCTTAAAAATGAGTGTGACATGCCAGCCACCATTGTCCGAGATGCGGATTCGGTTATATCCCCGGGACGAACAATCCAACTGCGACTCATATCTCTCGTTGAATCGGATCTGCAGTAGCGCTCATCCCAATGAAGGGTATGGAGGGTCTGCGTTCATAATTTTCAAAATCGATTTGTTGATGTTTTCTCTTTCATCACCTTTGCCTCTCTGAGTCTGATGCCTAGTCTTATCTTCCGGAGAATCCCATACTCGACTCATTTTCTCTTATCTGAGGACTGTACTGAGTAATCTAATCTGTTGACGAGTACGCCTGCCATCTTCTCGCTATACATCGTCTCGTCACTACCCCTTGCGCCGTAACATGGAGCTCGCCTACCGTAATTCAATATTTTGAATACAAGAATATACTCTGGATCCCAAGTCACGAATCTATGCCCTGGATTACTACCCATTTCAAAATTGATGGTGACATAAATGGAAAGTGTCGGTGTAAGCTTTGGCATAACCTCTGAAATGACATCGTGTGCCATTGTCGTTGTCGTCAACTGAGCAAACAGAAATAGATGGGTAGCCTGCGGACGATCCCGGAGCTGTCGGGTATTAGCGCTCATCGAAACCGAGGAAACTACAAACATGCTGCGGCTCTGTGGGGCTTCTATGCTCTTTGTACGGACGTCGTCTTGGGAGGAGCATATGCGGTTTAAAAAATTCTACATGAGGCGTGGAACGTGGCGCGCAGCTCCTGGGCTTCAATCCTTTCGGTTTCAACTACATTTGCACGCTCCAGAGACGCAAACTTTGGCCATCTGACCTTGGTTCTCTTGATATCGAATGGCGTCAATTAAACTCCGAAGTGGCTACAACAAAATGTTCACAAAACTACCGAATACACCTGGCCCCGGCTTTATCACAAGGACCCTATTCCTTCGTCAAGGGTGCAGCTCTCGCTTTGCGGGCTTCGTACGTGCTATCAAATTCTGCGCCACCTCAATACGTCCTGGGTATGCAGGTATGTGAATACAATGTTATTTTACAACTTTGATCATGATTTACGACAGAAAGCTATACACAATAAACGATAAACGGCGTTAAAATACCAGTGAAAAAAAAGTTCTTTTTCGAATGGAGAAAATACAAACACGATTCGGCTAATTCTTGAGCCAAAGGCAATCACTTTTATTTTTCCCAGCAACAACCGGAGTCTGCCAGCCCGTCAATGAAAGGGAATAGAGGAGATCAATGTACGTTGATTCTTCACTCAGATTTCCAGATCTCAACGCATCAATAACCGCCCGAGTGAAAATCCCATTATACCCAGTCTCGTCTTCCGTTTCCCTTGCAGTCTGGTATTCCTTGCAAGCAGCCAGAATCACATGGGAGGTCATATCCGGCTTCCAATCACTCGCCAATATAGATTTGTAGGAAGGATATCGGCTAAGATTCTCGTCTGCCATGTGTAACATCCTCCTCAGAGAGGCACGCATCAAGGGAGGAACTGTACGCGTCCCAGGTTCTGGGAAACATCGGACATGGGCACCGGAATGGCAGGAGTCGAGGAAGAAAGTGATTCTGTGTCCTTTGCTGTGAGATATCTGATGGAAGATCGAATTGATCTCCCTGTCGCTGATATCCGGAACTCGTAACCCGCTGTTATCAATAGTATCTCTGTCGATGGGGCAGATCGCTTCGACTCGAGAATCATCCAGACCGGCAAGAATACGGCTGTCCTCATCATCAGAAATGTAATAGTCATTCGGGAGGTACCCTGAACCGTGCCCAGAAAAGTAGATAATGATGTTATCCCCAACCTCGATTTCAGGGTTGTCGACGAGACTGAGAAGCGTCCCCACGATATTGGTACGGGAAGGGAAGGATGGGTCTTCGGATGAGGTGTCCTGAGATCCAACAAGTAGCTGAATACGTTCTTGCGGTACGCCGATCTCGTCCTTCAAGTATTTCTGCATTAACAATGCGTCTGCCACACAGCCCCGTAGCGGAGATAATTGATAGGCGTCAATTCCAATTAGTACCGCCCAGAACCTGGAGCGCCCGGCAGTTTGAAGGGGCTACAATTCCGTAGGTCAGTATTGGACTGGTGGGACAAGTAGTCTACTGACCTCGGGTTTGGCGGAACTAACGTCTTCCACGGGCAGTGGCGGTGGGTTCAAGCTATATGTGTACTGTATTCCGATGTGATAGCGTATCTTGTCGAAGATGCATTGATACATTCTTCGAGATACGTTGTATCCTAGACGCCATATCTTTGTTAACGTCGCCCCAGTGTCAATTTTCGACCTCGTGATGCGTGCCCTCTGATACACCGTCTGAGAAACCAGATGCATCTCGGGTTGTTGGTGTATAGTATCCATCTTCTCTGAAGATACAGCCTACATCACAGTTCGAACCAGTGTCTTAGTCTCGTGGACTGAGTATTTACTCACAACATCAAGCCCTAGAGATTTCAGGCAACTGAGTGACATCGTGTTCCAGGACATCCATTTTTCTATATTCTGTCACGACAGGTGCAGAGTCAATGATCTCGAAAAACGGAGCCATTATTAGTAGCGTACTTACAAACAAGATTGAACCAGGAAGGATAATTTCGCTCATGGTTGCGCTCGGCGTGCCGTAGGATAACGTGAAACTTAGATCGGTGGGAGACTCTGTAGGAATTGAAGGCTTCATCCTTGGATATAATGTATGAGAGGCGATAGATTCACATAGACCCACCTAAGTATCCCTTTATCGTGGTCGAATGAATGAAATACAGCAATATCGTACAGCTCAACAGCTGACTAGATCGCATGATTCATCATAACAGCAATTCAGGCTGATGGGCGCTCAAACGTCTATGGTGGCCCATAGTAAGGTCGGCGGGACGACCGAGGATGAATTTCGATTGTTGTTTGGCCCAATTGCCACTGGCCGTACAATACCTGCCCTCACCCAAACCATAGTCAACCCCTGAACAGCTACTTTCCTCAATGTCTACGGTGATTCCATGGGATTCAATGCCTGAATCACGCTCTGGGAACTACCCTGAAGACAGATGGCAAGGAAAATTTCCCCTAAAAACAACCCCAGGTCTTTGTGAGCGATGCCACCTATCGGATCTGTTTCAGGATGTACCAGAGGAGCACGAACGTATTTATGTATGTTTTAGTGCTCGTCTTATCACGGAAAATTGACTGATTTATCTACAGGCATATTTTCAATGCAAATATCGTGGCGCTGTCAATCAGGATATCACAGCAACCGGCTGCTGCCCTAGCTGCACGGCTGAATTTCGAAGTAAGCATGATATCTGGAATATTCAGTTAGTATCTGACACGGTGTTGGCCTATCGTAGAACGTGTTGGCTATTTTCCGGAGGACTCCTGTCAAGGAACTTTCCCTTTAAAATACCTACCCTGCTTGTGAATGAACTGGCCTCCAGACATCGGTCACAAATCATCAAGGGCTCTGCACGCACTCGAAGCAGCATCAGAGATAATGCCAAGCCACTATCTACAGACAGGATTGAGGAGTCTTCAGCACCGGTATTAACAAAGACGCCTTCGTAGGACAAGACTATGTGGGAAGGTGCGTTATTCTTTTCCTCTGATTCTCCTCCTTGCGTTCTTATAGTTAACAGCATGCTACAATGCTGGTTCTGTGGCCCTTGTCCTCGTTCTCATATTTATTGACATCGTTGGGTTCTAAGTTCTTATGGTGTAGGATGCGGAACAAGTGCAGACTGTCGCTACTGATGGACCTCGGAACGAAGCTAACGCCCACAGAGTTCATGGTCAGATGTTTTCCCTGCGGAGACGCCAACTGAGAGTTCGAATATCCCGAAGATCGCCTGTTTCCACTTACGGGCACCATTACCGACGACTTGATGCACACCTGCAACATGTGGGACTTGGACGGCGAACGGTGCTTGTTGGTTCTGCTCCTCTAGCTGAGCCTATTCCTCCTCTTGCTCAAGTTGCCTCAATCTTGCAGTGTGGGCTTCCCGTTGCTTCTTAATGGCTTCCTCACGAGCATGGAATGTTTCTTTTTCTGGGTCAACTTCTGGGACGGCAGGAGGGAGAGGTTGTGCAGGAGCAGGAGGTGTAATCACAGGAGAAGGTGTACAAGCAGCCGGAGCCCGAACAGGAGGCGGAGCGGGGACAGTACCTCTGGGTTTAAGCAGAGGTGATGCTGCTTTAGCACGTGTTGGCGGTGGTGGAGGGCTTTAGCAGCAGGATGGGCGACAACAGGGGGGCGCAGGAGCCCCGGATTCTGCTTTCAATGCATTCTTGCGCTCGAGACGCTCAGTTTTTTTCGATCTCTGAACAAATCTTAAACCGGCTACTTTCCAATGGTTTAGGTTGACATGACCATCAATTTACTTTATCTACTTTTCTCGCATGGAGTGCTTCCCGGAAGAATGAAGTTCTAGCATTCTATAGCGATTCGTAGCTTCAAATTTTGCTCTGGTTCGCTTTTCTCTTGCAGGAAGAATTGAATGGGGCTTTTTTGTGCAAACCTTCTCAGGTGCTCCCGAGCCGGCCCAGCAACTCGATTACTAGTTTCTCTCTTCTCACTGTGGACTGTAATTGTCTGCTACATGCTAAATATTGACCCTTTGTTTTGGCTTCGGAGGGGAGAAAAATATAGGGCTCGGTCCTGCCATGCAGATGCGATGGCCCTCACCAACTAGTTGAGGACACAGGCAATAAGTTATGAATACGCACCCTCATTGGCTTTGGCTCCTCCGCTAGTGAGCCATAACATCTCCGCTACCCTTCAAGTTACAAGAATAGTGTTCACGGTCAATATATTGATGTCGATCTGAGTGGAAAGTAAGAGTTGCTGTGAACGAGGTGGCAATAATACTGCGAGATCATTCGGATTGACAGGAACAAGAGGGCAGTGCCACCCATGGATTCAAAATCGATTATCAAAATCAACCTCGGTCGTCCCGCCGACGGTACCATAGGTTCGTGCCTCAACTAGCCCGTCTAAAGCTAGTGTTGTACTAGCGTCCTCATGATACATTGTGACTAGATCGCTGATGGACATCAAAACCACAGTTCAAACTATTACACCACTTTGTTCAAGTTATCGGAATCGGGCGGAGGAAGAATTCAAGGGAGGGGGGTAAAGCGCATCATCATTCTACGGCTCCTTCCTTTGTACTGAACAATTGGCGCTACCACGCTGTTTCCATTGTCCCCGAGGCACTAATATAGCAAAAGGTGCACTTTTGCAATTTTGTACTGCCCTTCTGATGTTTTCAAACGTCAATCAAACCTACCGCTCATCATTTCACGCAAACATTTTCCAAGTTTGCGATGTTCGTCCCCAAGATTTGTGGAAAGTCGGTAACAGCTCTCTTCAGGAGGCCTGTGCGAAAAATATGCATGCGGTATTGTTATCTTACATATCTGATCCACTTGTGGTACGGTAGTTAGAAAATAGTGAATGATGTGCGACAGATTAAACATTTAAGTCATCCGATATACTATATCTGAAAGTCTTCCTAAACTACCAGCGTAAGCGCTGAATGATGATACCAGCCTTCGCATATAAGAACGTTCAACTGAGAGCATAGATTGATCGCCACGGAGTACCTTTTCCATGTGAGGACATCTTCGGAGACTACATCAAGTATAGGGTATTACCCATGCTACCGAAACAAAGGGTACAGTGACCTCATTGGCTCATTTCTATATCAGCCGGTTGAATAATTACCCTCTATGGATATATATCACCTCTACTTCTGTGCTACATATTCAATTGAAGGTACATCCACATCCTCGAATTCTTTTTGTTAGAGCCTGTCGCGAATTCAAGAAAACGTCTTCATCCTCAATGTCATTGAGACCTATAATGACTTGCTTAAAGTCTCTGCTGATATACTGGAGACGATCGAACCACAACGAATACTACCTCGTTTTATTCACAACTACTCACTTAGACGTCAGCTGATTTGACGCCTCCACGGTCGCACTTCAGAGGGGCATCCATACCTCAGAGACTAGTGCAGGAATCTCCTGATCTTGTCTAAGAGCCACTTTCGCTGTTAACGAGTTCTCTGTATCGCAAGTAAGTCCAGAGACAGGCGTCATACTATCGCTATGCTTTCAGCGAGCTGAAGTTATGCAAGGTTCTTCCTATTCGAACCGAATCCTGTACCTTGTCTCCGACGTACAGCATATACGTAAGTGGCAAAGGCGGAAACTTTTCAAACTGCTTGATAGAAGGTTTCCCGAAGAAGCTAACAGCACCTCTGAAAGCGAGTTACTCCGAGACGTACAAATTGCGCTCTTAAGATGCCAGTATTCCGACCACATTTTCGGAAATTCCGTATCTCCAGCACTTCATGGCAAAACCTCTACCTCTCGCCTCCGAAGATCCGCTGAACGACAGAAACTTTTTTCAAAGGGTGAATCGCTCTGAGAGGTCCAAGTATCATGCCTGATTGCCATCACAGGAAATTGATACCCGTGGCTATGTCTACAATGTCAATGCAGCCTACTATCGCGCACGGCGCATACAATGCTCGTTCAGAGTTGCCGAGATAGCCGATATGTGCCAATCGCACCACAAAGTACTGATACAGGTTGCGTGAGCGTGGGCGAGGGACCCCTAATAACTCAGAGCACTCAGCCACAGAGGACAGTATGGTTGATTTGTCAAATCGATGTGTCGGAGAAAGATCGAGGGAAGAAGAATAGCAATACTCATTGGGGTTACGTATACCTCAGTAGTTGCGAGAGCGCAATTTGGGCGTGTGGATCATACGGATATCTGCTGCTGTATGAAGGGCTTGTTTGTAGAAAAGACACGTTCATTGTGGATATCACTGTGTTGAGCTCGAGCGTGAGACTCGACGGATGTCAAACTTCATCCGATACCCGACAAGCCTAAGGATTCTCTTGAATTGGTTAGTAAGAATTGTTACCGCGATATAAGGAATCTAAATGTGTATACGCATTGACAAAACTGGCTGCTCCCATTAAATTTAAATAGCAAACCTTCGGCAGGATATGGCGGCTCGGTGGCCTCGGTGGCCTTACGCCGTGCGAAAGTTAGTTTTCCTCGTGTGAAGGACACTGTTCGCACTTTCGATTTCCTTTTTATGACTATCACCATCGTGTTTATCGGCATTAGCAGATAGATCCAGGGGCAACCTGATTCTCACGTCAGGGGGTATGGACGGTGGTCTTACTAGTAATTGCGTCAGACCTACCAAATGGTCCTCACGATCTTGTAGAGTAATTCCAACTTGAACCAGTTTACCCAATCATTTGGATAAGACATTCGTGAACCTCAGCGGCCTTGAATTTCAATCATTGACGTTGCATTGAGATATTCCAATTGAGCGAAGGAGGAATATGATGGTGAGGAGTGAAACAAATATTAATTCATGTTTTTGTGACCATAACTATACAAATAGGCATACAAATCATCTTTATTCACGGTGAATAGTTAGGGACTGCTTGGCAAAATTTCAGAGGGATCTATATATGCTAGTTTAGTATTCAAAGATATTTTCCTTCCTGATTTCGCTTCCAGCATCCTTTTAAACCTTCCGATATTTGCGTTGAATGCGAACAAGCACTCATTAATAGGAATATATCGCGGTGCTAGCAGCCGCAAGTATATTTCTTTCACGTTGCGGAATGTAGGCTTCGAAAGTGCCGTAACTAGCTTTCGCAGGTCATTATAGACAAAGCATGTGAAGGCGAAGGCTTGTAGTGGGTACGGGACATCAGAGGGTGCGGAGAGAAGCTGTATGGCTTGCCTAGCATACTCGGTTCGATCCCGTATGGAGAGTGATTTGAGTCGGGAGAGAGGGAGAGAAACTAGTCGGGTGTAAGCTTGTATACGACAGTTTTAGCAGACATGATAAGTACCTGGTCGGTGGCTTCGTCTTTTGAAGTCGATGCTCAGGTCAATGAGACTGGGAGTCCTTCGAATGAGATCCTCAACATCATGCGGACGAGCATGTCGCGCATGGAACACTTGTAAGAGCTTGAGGGATATCGGGCAGTCGTCTCTAAGGAGCAGCGCTAAATCATCCCCTGATCTGGTATTCAAGACCTTGAGCCCAGTTCCACGGCCCACGGAGTGGCAAATTGACTGAGATTCAACGAATGTATTTGAATGAGCTCTGAGCCTCTTGAGGGTGGGGGAGAGACCTGCAAGTAACCCGAAATACTCAGCCACCGACGGGAAGATTAGGTTGTTAAGCTCGAGATCATTATATTAAGGAAGATCAGAGTGGGGAGAATTGCCGTGTTTCCAACCAGACACCATCTTAACTTGACGTTGTGTACTCTGGTACACCACGGAAGAAGTCCCTCGGAGAGATCCTCCTTCACGCCTTCTAACATGACCTTGCGAAAACTTGCCACGAGGGATTGGTTTTTAAGATCTTCGACAAAATTGGAAGTGGAAGGATGACCTTGATCCCCATACAGGGTTAAGGTATGAAACAAAAGACGGATGCACGCTGCGCGATGGATTGACGACGTGAGAGAAAGAGCTTCGAGGGACAAAATATCGAGATATGAAGCGATCTCTTCGAAGAGCTCGAGAGGGAGCTCCCCGAGGTTGAAAATGACATCGTCTTGAGACGTGAGACGACGAGATTGAGAAGACATTGGTGGTGATACGGGAAGGCGGTCGAATTTCGGTGCCTATCCAAGGACGGGTGCTATTTGTATACTTCAGTTCTTTAATGATGGTCAAAGCGCGCGGCGAAGGCTCTACCTTTGCATTGTTTGATACAGGGCTTTGGTCATCCCTTTTTATTCTAGAGGATCATTGTAACTGCCTTGTTTTGTTCATGACATGTGGCAAGGCAGACGGTTTCGAGCACATGCCACTTGTTGCAGCTTTCAAAGAAATCAGTGCCGTCCGTAAACGATTAGCGGGTTTGGTCCGAGTCGGTCCGAATTCGGTCCGGAGAACCGAACAAACGAAAAAAGATGCGACTCCTACTACCACCACCACCAACATCGATGACATCGCCTCCTCTTTCTCTTCCTCTCGCTCATCCTTTTCCTACATTTTATCGAACCTCATACATTGATCAAATGCCGTAAGCACTGTGTACGGAGAAACCTGTCGAGGATTGGGATGTTTCTCGCCCAAGATAAGATTGAACGTATGTGTTCAACAGGTAATTACTTCTTCCGTATAAAGCAGGTAATTATTCCGCATATAAAGCTAACTTTGTAACTATATTAGGTTTTCGTCCTCTGTACATCATGGATATCCTGTGTGTATGTCTTATTTTGTCCCATCGGTTGCACCCGTTGTCACGATACGACACTTCTTGTACGAATGCTCACACGAGATGATCATGACTACCAGCATTAATGGTTTACTCGTGAGTATTCGGCACTTACGGCGTTCGACAAATCTCACTTTGTGGCTTCCTAGGTACGGAAGTCGGTTCATAGGATGACACTTCAAGTTGCTCTCTGGATACGACTCCACGAATAGCAGATTCGGTTACATTCCGTTTGTGCGGGCTACCAATGCGCCATCTTTGCCTACAAGCCCAATGTCGAAGGTGGGACATCACACAATTCAAAGTGGGTGGGGTCGTCAGAGAGGCGAAAGTGCGTTATAATTGGATCGACCGCGAGCGGTCGGCAGCATGTATTATACATGGCCCGTCGGCATGGCCACATCTCTGTGGTGACTATCATCATACCTGATTATCGCACGAGTGTCTAGTCGCTAGGAGAGGTACGGCTACTATTGAATACCATACACGTATGTAGCTAACAATGCTCCCGCAGATCAACCCCCACCGATCTTCTCTGTCACAGTAAACATCCTATTCCGGGCCTTCACCTGGTACTGGAACTAGCACTGCGGCACAGCCATCATATGCCAGACCCACCCTTTCGTCGGCAACTCCTCCGGGTTGTTGACTATCGCAATTTGGCGTCAGCATATCCTTTACAACGTTCAACGCATGACGATCTTCGAAAGATCTCCGTCGCTACAAGGACCATCAACCCCCTGAAGGTTTCATATTCCGGGTAGTACAAGCTTCACATTATGTGCTGCCTTCGAAATAATGCGGGTGCAGGTATGTAAAAGTGAAATTACATCATATTACTCAAGACGAGTTACGACAGGACGTTACACATCAGAATTACAGACTGTTAGACATCTATAATGAACGGTGGAAATGCCACACCATAAATTCTATTTAGTGCTTATACCAAAGACGATCACTTTTGTTTTTCCCAGCAACAACGGGATTCTGCCAGCCCTTCAATGAAAGGGAATAGAGGAGATCAATGTACGTCGACTCCTCACTCAGATTCCCAGATCTCAACGCATCAATAAGCGCCCGAGTGAAAATCCCATTATACCCCATCTCGCCTTCCGTTTCCCTTGCAGTCTGGTATTCCTTGCAAGCAGCCAGAATGACGTGGGACGACATATCTGGCTTCCAATCACTGGCCAAAATCGATTTGTAGGAAGGATATCGACTGAGATTCTCGTCCGCCATATTTAACATCCTCCTGAGAGAGGCGCGTGGTAATGGAGGGACTGTACGGGTCCCAGGTTCTGGGAAACATCGGACATGGGTTCCAGAATGGCAAGCATCCAAGAAAAAGGTGATGCGGTGTCCTTTGCTGCGAGATATCTGCTGGAAGATGGAGTTAATCTCCCGGTCGCTGATGTCAGGAACTCGTAACCCGCTGTTATCAATAGTATCTCTGTCGATGGGGCAGATCGCTTCCACAGAATCATCGAGACCACTAAGAATACGGCTGTCCTCATCATCAGAAATGTAATAGTCATTCGGGAGGTACCCCGAACCATGCCCAGAAAAGTAGATGATGATGTTATCCCCAACTTCGATTTGAGGGTTGTCGACGAGACTGAGAAGCGTCTCCACGATGTTTTTACGGGAAGGAAAGGATGGGTCCTCGGATGAGGTGTCCTGCGATCCAACAAGTAGCTGAATACGTTCTTGAGGTACGCCGATCTCCTCCTTCAAGTATTTCTGCATTAACAATGCGTCTGCCACACAACCCCGTAGCGGGTATGATTGATAGCCGTCAATTCCAATTAGTACCGCCCAGAACCTGGAGTACTCGGCAGTTTGAAGTGGCTACAATTCGGTAGGTCAGTATCGGACTAGTGGGACAAGTAGTCTACTGACCTCGGGTTTGGCGGAACTAACGTCTTCCACGGGCAGTGGCGGTGGGTTCACGCTATATGTATACTGGACACCGATGGGGTAGCGTATCTTGTCGAAGATGCATTGATACATCCTCCGAGATACGCCATATCCTATACACCACTCCTTCGTTGATGCCGCCAGGGTATCGACATCAGGCATTGTGGTAGTTTCTTTCTCGTCACGAATCAGCCACTTCTCGCGCTGTTCCTGCATATGATGCCTTTTCTTCAAAGACATATCCTGCCTCGGGATTTAAACTTTTTCTTGGAAACTCGCTATTTACTCACATCATCATCAAGTAGTTGGCAGTTCGGTAAATCAGGAGCCATCTTTTGCGGCGAGATCCATTTCCCCATGTTCTATGAAAGCAGGTATATGGTTCGTGAACTCGAGCAAAAGGAGCCACAGGAGCAGGGTACTCACCAAGACGTTTAATGCAAGGCAGACCATTTCAGTCATGGTATCGTGGACCTAAGGACTCTGGCTGGGGCTGGGATTTAGGTGACTGAAGGCTCTATGTAGGATTTTGGGAGCGAGATGGCGTCTCTTTATGCTGTTGGAACGCAACAACAGTTCCCGCACAGCACAAAGGCAGGATTATATCAAATAACAATAGATCAGGCACTTAAAATGAAAGGCTGACAGCTTCCCAGCAGAAGCAACCCTTCTACCGTCACAATATCGTCAATCTGATTTAATGAGATTGTCGAATGCCATGGTCACTACGCCAGTGCAAACGATAAACGTAATATTACAGGTCACGCATCTGAACTTGGAGAGTAAACCAACCAGATAGATGGGACAACGAATTGAATGCGATGTTGTCGTGTGTGTGTTGTGTGTTGTTCGGCCGGTGATTGATCGTTCTCTGATGCGTGATGGTCGAGATGGCGCTAGCATTAGCATCGCACAGACTGCCATTGGTAGAGCTGTATTCGAGGAAGGAGACATTCTGTACAGCATTGCGGAAATAGAATATCTTGACAGTGCCGCCACAACTGAAAGTCTTTATTTGGTTTTACGAGGACGATGGGGAACACAGATTAAAGACCGCGGGAACTGGTTAAAGCTCTATATGAATAGCAACACTAGGCGGTAACCTGTCCGTAATGGACGTTTGCACGGTGAAGAAGCGTGTGAAAGAGAAACGTTTTGATAGCTTCTAATAGGCGCACGAGCCACGTTGTTGAATTAACACGTGTAAAATGCAAAGCTTTCAGTGACGCAACAAGCAGGAGAATTACTTCAGAGGGTTCAAGACTTCACGTAAGCCTTTCAACCGCAGTGTGCAAGAGATCAAGCTCGTCTCGCGGGGTATCAGAGGAAATGCCGTGATCACCGCCACATTCCAGTGTTAGATCCTTATGAGAATTTGACGACAATTATGAATACAAACATACAGCATTTTGCAACTGCACACACACACCATTGCCGGAACCTAGCCACCGACCACTTCGTACATAATTGCCGAGCCAATCAGATCCTGAATTCATAACGCCGGTGCGCGCTATGCAGACTCACGTCGGACACAGCAGCTAAGAATCACGTTCCCTCGAAGACCATCCGATCGATACCAAGAAGTCCATAACATTTGAGAGGCGAGATCTTGCATAGAGTTCATTTCCACGATCCACAAGATTTTGCAAAAGGGATGCATTGATGAATATCGAAGGGGGAATGATGGAGGAAGCAGTTCATGGTCAGAAGGAAAATCGCCGGACGCGTGACTATTTGCATCAGTTTGTTCGGCTTACCGGACCGATGACTCGGGAACGCTCCTTTTCACGAAAACATCACCTCGCCGCCGGCCGGAGAGTGATTCAAAAATATAGCTGTGGTAGAAGCGACCCTACCGAAGGGACAAAACACCGGGTTGCTGTACTTTTGCTGTCAATGGGGCAGTGAAAAATCTGGTTGCGATCATCATTACCCTGAGGACAAGCTATCTCGACTAGGCTTTCCTTCATCCACCCCCTAACCTTGTCCGATCCGTAATAACGTTCTCAAATCCGCCAATCTGCGTATTATTCCTCTGAAGGAAATGGATCGATGCCCTTTCTGACAGCGCGAATCAAAGTCGACGACAACGAGCGTCACATTGTCTTCATTGAGTGAAATACTTGCAGGGTTAATTTCGTTCTACAGAGTGTGGTATTGCGACCGAACGCAGGCACCCAACTGGGCCAAATATCGGTTGTACAGCAGGAACAGAGGGCTATGATAATGGAATGGCAAGCAAGAAGTTAGGGTCATGTTCGTGGCAAACAGTATCCGTATACTAACCTTCGACGTCAAGCAGCCGATTTGCTAAACGGAAACGATATAATCTAATGACCAATAGTTCCAGGTAAGGGTATGCTTATAGGTTTCTCTGTTTCGTCTGTACTTATTTCCATTGTGTGTGAGTATCTAGCGGCACAGAAAGAATATATGTCGAGTGGCGCATCACGGAGAGGGAGGTATCCGGCATCTCGCATATATCCACTGATCGTTTCGCTACATAAAACGATGCTGATGGGGGATACCAAGGCGACAGATATTCGCCGTTGAGATAAAAACAATGGACAGTTCTTGGACCGTTTTCTTCACGCGACTGCGATCTGGTGGCCGAACCGATGTCTCAGGATCACTGCGAAGAACAAGATAATCCGTGGTGCTATTGTTACCATCCAACACAGGCCCGTTACAACACATGGTCCGTGCAATAACGCGTGACTGATCTTTTTTTCTTGGAATGATAAAGCATATAAGCCCACATGCACAAACCCAGGTGTGTTTAGTATTACTCCAAATGTCCCCAATGTCTCCTAATTCATCCGTGCCTCAACGCGCCAGCATTCACGGCCTCCATCTTGAGCTTATCCAAGAGATTATATCACACCTTAGGACCCGTTCAATCAAATCCCTGTCCTTCACGTGCGCCGCTCTGCGCACCATCTGCTTCCCCTATATCTTTCACACCCTATCGTTTCCCTATCGCCCGGTCGGAAGTTCCACATTCCCTATGGACTTTGGGAGACTTGCTCCTATACCCTGCTTTCGTACCATCTATTTGGATTTCATTCGAGACGACATCTCTGCCATCCTCCTTCCATGGTGCAGAAAAGCTCGCACCGTGAAGATGGGCGCTCTCAACATACGTAACAGCGCCATTATTCCATACATGTCCCTGCTCATTGACCTCAACTTATCTAACGTGAGTTTCTGGGTCGTAGACGATTACTTCAAGCTTCTAGGAAATCTCCCTCCCACACTCAAGAGGCTCACAGCTCGCGGGGTTAATTTTGTGCATTATTTCCCTCCTTCCTATACTACTGTTAGTCGTGGTGTTAATCTGGAGTACCTGAAGACCGATACAGCGAGTGATTTGGCGGTGCTCCTTCGAAACGGCTGCCCACTCTCCTTCAAATCCTTACGAGTGGCATCTGTTCCGCAATGTCGTGCGCAGGATCTCAACAATCTCATCGAGACAGCTCGTCATCTCGTTGACCTACGCGTCGACTTTGAAAGAATAAAAGACCTACCAGGTATATCTCTCGTCGCTTATAATGCCATACACGAACTTACACGCCACGACCAGCTTCCCTCCCTCTCCGAATCTCAAATCATTCTCTATAGTAGACGTCACCGATCTCCCCAGCACAATTAGACATCTTCTCCCCACACCCTGCAGACTAGAAATACTAAACCTCACATTCCCACTCAGCTGGTTAACTGCATTTACCGGACTCGACAGTCTCGCCATCGCAATCTCACAACAAAGATTCCCCAATTTGAAAGCACTCAACTTACAGATCATGAATCCGCTTCGTCCATTTGATGTTGACAATTCAGTGGTGTTCAAGCAACGTGTTCAAAGATTCCGACGTAGGCTTAAAGAGTTAGGACTGAGTGCGAAGATAACTTTCACAGCTAAACTAGTACACGATCGGGTTCGCGGTGTTACTGCCATGGGCGGAAGATTTTACTAACTCTACACCATCAATGTATAAGATTTTACCCTTTTCATTTACGTGCTGAGCAGATGTAAGCGGGAGATCTTTTTTAATTTAGATGGGATTCGCGACATCCGAACTCCTGTCAAACTGCAGAAATAAGTTTATTCTGTCATCAGCGGAACGGCCAGTAGCGAAACACGCATAGTATCCAATGGAAACGTGGACAAAGTATGCAGAGACACGAATGGTGGGTGCCTTTCTTGATTTTACGGCTAGTACAAGGTGGCGGAGAATCGAATACGGCACCAGCCCGTGGCGGAATGATATATTATCGACGGTCCCAAACCGTAAATCAAGATGTATTAATCAACGTATTCTACCGTGACGGCTTGATACATCTGCTGCCGTGCCTCGCAAAACAGGTCGTCGTCGGTCACATGTTACTATAGTTGCTGTTGTCAATGTTGATGGCGATGAGCTCGTATCTCTCGCGCCTTTGTCCCTGACTGCTCCCCAAAACGACCATGGGATCGCGCCAAGGCTGGCTAGATCGGGCTGGCAGGTCAGGCACGAATTTCTGATCTTGGTTGAAGATTCAGGTTCCTGCTTCTACTCGCCCGCCCAGATACACATGGCAACATGATGGTGATGTCGATAATACCTGACTCTGCTCATTAGTTCTCCATACCGTCAGTGCTATGTTTAATAAAATCTTTCATTTCTACATAAAATCTGACATCTCAAACAAAAGGATTTTTGCTGTCTACTGCTACGTTGAACGCTAGCATTTTTTCCCCCTAAAATAAATCATTCTTTGACATACATAGTGCCATTTCCGTGGAAATTTTAATGGTTCATTTTGCTCCCTCCAGGCCGGCTCCAGGCGGTGTGGCCCGCATGTACCGAAGACATTTATCCAAATTAAGAAGGAGTTGCCCAAAAACAGAACGGGGATCTAGTTCGAGATCTGGGCTATTCTTGACGACCGTGTTTTGTTTTCTTCTGGTGCAGAATGTACAGCAGATTGTCATGGCTTCTACTTAGAGTAAAAATATCAGTACAACTCACAATCACTGGTTTTCATCTGCTTTGCGCTTTTGAATTCTTGTATAGAAATGTTTCTCAGATTGTATGTCCATTGTCAGAATTCATTTTCGGAAGAAAAGGCCCAAAACTTCATGAAAAGCAGTAATATTTCAACGCTTCTTAATGCATACGAGGCTTGTTGAGCATGTCACAATAGATATGTAATTTTTTATACTCATGTTGTATCCCAATCTGACACCGAGATCATTGTTGCTCAGGTACATTTGGAATGCATTTGCTAATTTTTGGAGCATCATCTGACGAAAATTAATATCTTGCTCCAGGCCCCTCTGGCACCTTCGCGGCCCGCAAAGAATATGTTCAGACATGATATAAGATCTTTGTTTGACTAAAAGTATACATTGATTCCATGCCAGTGTCTTTCTACAGTACATACAGTAGTAATACTACAATATTATGCAGAACTTTTGCATTAATGTCATGGTTATAGGCATAGGGGAGCTGTAACCAAGAAATTGAACCCAATAGTATTTTTGTAAATGATTTACATCTTGTTTAGCACCCATAGGACCTGAAGGAAGGAATAAAATTGAGTAAATATGTCGGGGCAGGCATCCGGTTGAGTTGATACCCGGTTCACCGAACCAATGGGATTTATCGGCTTATTCCGATCAATCCAAAATCGTCGTCTGCCGCAGACCAACCTATGTTCAGATTTCTCTTTTTTGCTTTTTGACCACACTTTTAGCGACTCTTGCTGTCTTCTCTTAATCTGGGCTTCATCAATAAACAGTACTGTAATTCCAATATATTTTCTATCATTTGTGTACAAAATAACAAACATAGAATTACATAGAACATAGGCAGAGATAACAGAAATAAATAAAACAGCCCTATTAAGCGGGGTTGCTTTGATGGTGTGCCAGGGACGGATCCAGGCACTAGTCGTGGATGAGGTAGTGTGTCAACATCGGGCGAACAGCTGCACGATCGATATTGATGAAAGATCCAGATGATAATAATGTTATTTATAGGCTTGCATAGATTAGGAAGGGCGGGGGGAGACCGAGGTCAGCCACTATCGCGAGCGATAGACACAACGACGAGCAAGGTATTCACCAAATGAACAATCATGTGACAATCAAACGGTAGTGATATATCACTCCGTCCCACGGTAGGAAACGTACTTTAATATATCATGATCAACGGTTTGGATCCATCTTTGATATATCATTTCGTATGGATGCCTTGAATACGGTACATAGCTAACAAATAATATTAGGAAAGTTATCATTACATATAACAGTGTCAATGCACAAATGACAATTGTATGTACCACGGCAGACGTACTCTAAAGTGCGAGTTCTACTTCTGCTCGGTATGCTTCGCCACAACCTTCAGTGGGATCACCAATGCTGAATATACAGTAGAGTAAGCATTGCCTATGGAGAACTTACGCATGAGTGGAGAGCCAGAAGTCTGGAACAACAATGAGGACAAAATAAACCCACGTTGCCTGACAGCCGATCCTGGGGGCGATCTTTTCTTCTTTGATTGTTAGGAAAGAACAACGCGATAGCCGCCATTGTTGTAACAAAAACAGACCCTCGCACACACGTGGTCAATAAAATGATGGCAGCGGCAATAAATCTGGTCGTTCCTTCAAACTAGGTCCTTTTTACACGACCATATAAGCGCACACGTCTATATTCTCAATTTCGCACCCACCCAACATTTCTCAATATTTTCATGGGTCAATACTCCGACCTCCCTCCCGAGCTCATCGATGAGGTTCTCTTGCTCCTTGACCTCCCTTCGCTCAAATCCCTCTCCCTCACATCTTCCGCCTTTCACACCATCTGCTTCCCTCGTCTCTTTTCGTCTCTGCGATTATCCCGCCTAACCCCCACATTTTTTGCCGACTTCAAAAAGAGGGCTCCCACACCATGCGTCCGCACTATCAGAATGGAATGGTTAAACAAGGACCTCTCCAACCGCCTCCTTCCCTGGTGCACCGAAGCTCACACCGTGGAAATCGAACGAGGCACCACCAACAACACCATGCTTCTCACCACCCTAACCTCCCTCCACTACGTCAAGTTATCTTCCTTGAAGTTCCGAACCCTGGCTAGCTTTTTCAAGCTATTATCTGCTCTCCCCCCATCACTCAAGAAGCTAACACTTTTTGAAATCAAAATCCACAACTCATTATGGCCTTCAGAGTACACTGCCGTTAGCCGTGGCGTCGAACTTGAGCACTTGGAGACTAGTAATGATATGAACTTGTCACTACTCATTCGGGACGACTGCCCAATCTCCCTCAAGTCATTACGAGTGGCGTGTGTTCAATATTGCTATCCGCAGCATCTTGAGGTCCTCATCCAGAAGACTCCGAATCTCATCGATTTAAGGCTTGAGTTCAGATCACCATCCGAACGACCAGGTATGCATCGTTACGCTTACAATTTAAATACTCAAGCTTTAATCGAACCAGTTTCTCTGCCTCTCACCAGACTCAAATCACTCACCATAAGGTTCGAAACCAGACTCGCCGACGAAGTCGAACGCCTGTTCTCCACACACCCTGACGTCCCATGCACACTAGAAGACTTAACCGTGATACTATCTTGGAAGGATATGTGCGAACCCTTAGCAATAGCGCTCTCGCACCCGAAATTCCGCAGTTTGAAATCACTGAACCTGGACATGACTTGTTATGATTATTGGGTGTATGGCCCATGTGGCTTGCGGGAGTTTGAGGAAGAGGCTCAAAAATTCCAGCGTAGGCTTGAGGAGTTGGGAAGCGAGATTGATGTCAGGTGTATTATAAGGAGTGTATCTGAACTTGTCTGGCTACCATTTTGTTAGTTATGTTTACATATGGTCTCTGGGTAGCTTCGTACGCGCCGTCTTTGCCTTTTTGTACATCATAACCTTAACTTGCATCCTAAAAACGTTTGAGCACGCATATTGACGATCTATCCTTGATCGTAAGTAGATTGATGCAGCGATGCTAGTTTCGTACATAAAACGAGTATCCTTGGACACATGAAATATTCTTGAGGGGGGCTATCTGACTTGGAGTAGCAAAGGAGCCGAATTGAGTAGCGAGATTTCCACTCAAATCTGCTGTATATGCACTGCAATTTTGGCCATAGCTGAGCGCGATGGGAAGGCACAGTCTATTTACCGGAAGTCAATTTCTCCCAAGCATATCTGGTGTACAAGACACCGGCCTGCATAACTGCGGCTGTCACCAGAACTCACCAGGACGGAAAAGAAAATCATCGCCGCTGACCTGGACCCGAGGCGCCACATAAGCAAAGCCATTGACAGATATGCTTGAACGAAGCCAAAAAAACACCATCTTCATTCACCATTAGGAGTCAGTACAATCTCCGCATAATATCGGACACGCTACGATCTGGTACCAATTCTGCCGTGAACCTGATATTCGGACTCATCGCCAACTCCCCAAGCCTCCGTCGAAGTCTCCCAACTCTTTCCTCAAAAAACGCCTGTCTATTGATACAATGAACCGGTTTCATCACCTGCAAATTCAATTCCTTCAAATTGCGCAAGCACGGCTGCGATAGTGCCGCAGCAAAATTATCCATTGAACATACTAGCCAGCTGAGCGGGAATGTGATATTCAAGACTTCAAGTGTCGAAAGTGCGGAGAATAGCTGGATCAGTGTGTCGGAGGCCTCGGTTTCGTCGGTTATAGAAAGCGAAAGGGATTTGAGTCCAGTGAGAGGGAGAGCAACTAGTAAGTAGGATTTGAGCTTGATTACCTCAATTTGAAGTGATGCAACACGTACCTGGTCGATTTTCTGGTCTTGCGATGTCGAGGCGGAGGTCGATGAGATGCGGAGCCCTCTGTACAAGACCTTCAAGATCGTGCGGACGGCACTGTGGAATATATGCCGCCCGTAAGGACTTGAATGAGATGGGACAGTCGTCCCTCAGGAGTACCGACAAATCCTCCGCCAAGAGTGTCTCCAAGTGTTCTAGCTCAGCCCCATGACGAACTGTCGCATAAAAACCCGTCCCCGAATCCTTGAATGGGAAAATAATCCCATGGACTACGAGTTTCTTTAATGTCGGAGGGAGGTTCGCCAGTAGCCGGAAATAGTCCTCCACAACCCAGAATTTCAAGCGCGATAACTCTAGGTCTATCAGGACGCTCAATGACGGGATAATCGCCGTATTTCGAATATTGCCACTACTGATCTTCAATGTATGAACCTCCGCACACCATGGAAGGATTCTAGCAGAAATGTCCTCCATAATCCATGCCAACCTCAGCGTGTGCATTCTAGTCGGAGCCCTCTCGTTAACTTCATCGACAAACGTGCAAGTAGGGCCGTACAAGAACACGGCACGGAAGATATGCGGAAAGCACGTTGCGCGTAGGCTCCAGGATGCGAGGGACAGACGTTTCAGAGTGGGGATATCAAGAAGAGAGAGGATATGCTGTAGCAACTCTGGAGGGAGGTCTTCGAGGGCGGAATGGAGATCCTGTTTGGCCATTGAAAGCATCGTAGCAGGTCGAAGAACCAAGGTGGGCACGTACCATTCTGTGGCGCGTAGTTTATATAGATTTTGAATGAAACTGAACAATTCCGAGATAAGGTTTGCTCTGTTATTATCAACATTATTGTTGTGCTGTTAACGGTACATCTAGAAGGCCCACCTTCAATGAGAACAATAGCCGCAATTACATTGTCATTACTGCATTATAAATATAAAGAATAGTTCCCTGACGACAAGAATACAGAGTACATCCTAACTTTGATGCGATTTCCCGGAGCAACTTTCTTCCCTACCTTGACCTTCCGCTAAACAGCTTCATATTTGAATTCTCCACAACTGAATTTGATAGAGGCAAAACGGGGCATCTGATTATGTGCTTCATTTGTTTAGAGGTGATTAAGGTGAATAATTGATGATTTGGTTCTAAAAGTCAGACATACGCTTCAAATGGTGGGCCTGTGCCCAAAATCTCGACCGTTACACAGTGAATTGACAGCGACGGTCACGAGTTTGTCGAGGGGATATTTTCCGCCTTATATGAACCAGGATTCTTCTTGTCCAGTTCGCATTCGCCTTTGCGGTGATAGCATGAACGCGAGATAAAACTTCGTTTTCATCTAGCAGGAATATAGGTCTTTTGAGTGCTTTCTAGTACAATTTTTTCCAGTTCTACAGTATGAGCGCCACCCCTTTCGTGCTTTCGCACATACAATCAGGTGCTTATGTCGTTTAGGGGTGTATGGGAATAATCTATTGCGATAGACTATACGACACCGAAAATACCGGCCAATACCCAACTTCCAGTGATCTGAGTATACATTAAGTATGCTTGTATGCTCAAATTAATAGTCGCGAGAAGGCTTACTTCGGAGATTATACCGAGAGATACTTAGTCTCTGTACCGACTTGGGGACTGCCTTCTTCTTGGGAGATTTCCTCGAAAGGTCTAAGTCGTTGAGTATTTCGACCAAGCTCGGTGAAGACGGTCTTTTATGAATGTCCTTCGACCAACAGACCTCGACCAACGCCCATACGCTGTCGTATGGAAGCTCGTCGTAACTTGGCCTAGTTGGCCGACGATCATTGCTTAGCACAGCTAATGCCACCGACATCTCTTGTATGATATCCGAAAACGGAACGCGTCCTGTGAATATCTAAGAAGCGCAATTAGGCCCGACAGGCTCGGTACTTGTTAGGTGCGCATACCTCAACCACGGTACATCCAAAGGCATATATATCCCTCGACGGCATATACTGCCAATGCGAGGAAGCGTCAATCTGAAGAACCTCGGGTGCAAGCCATCGGACTGTTCCCGATTTCGAATCGCTGTAGCTTTCGGGCCCGCGTGTCATAACAGCCTTTGCAAGACCAAAATCTGCTAAGCAGCAATGGAGGTCTCTGGTGACAAGGATGTTCGCCTTCCAAAATAATCAGCTATGCTCTGAAATCGTGCTCTCCTAGAGCGAGGAGAGAAACATACCCCTCGGATGTCAGCATGTACAACCGGAGGATCATGCGAATGAAGGTAATGGAGCCCATTTGCTACTTCCCTAATCTATTATCGTATTTGCCCATTTCATCAATGAAAATGTTGAATAGGAATGAGAACCAGAACATACACATTGCATACGATTATGTCCAGGATTCTGCCTTAGGAAAGATATGATGTCCCCGTTCTTCATCCAGGGAGAGATGAGACAGAAACCAGGATAGAAGACGTCGTCATTGACGCCAATGAAAGGGAGAACATTGGGGTGTTGCAAGTTTCTCCAGACTAATACTTCACGACAAAACTCCTAAAAGTTCCTATTCAGTTGATGCTTTTCACCCCGAGATTCAGAGGAAGACCTTTCTGATATCTCCTCTAGGTTTCATCTCTCCATGAGAGAAGATACGTAGAACTTTCAGGCAAACATCAATGCCTCTCATGCGACCTCGATATATGTCCTATATAAGACACGAGTTATTGTCTGGTCGAAGCTCCATCGCCATAGAAAATATACCGCGTAGGCGCCACCATTAATTGGGTATCTGGAATTCTGCCTAACATTTGATATCATGAGTGACGTGGGGACAACAAGATACGTCTCAGCGACTTTCAACAGGCACTTTATGCAGCGTGCACGATAGTCAGCTTCATTGTAGACATAAGAACGAGTGTCGATTTCCTGTAATGATGATCAGATCCATACAGCAGCGATCAGATACTTGGGCATGATTTACCCTCTGCAGAAAATTGACTGCCATGAGAGGATTTTTTGATGCCAGCGGTATAATGCTCCACCATGAGTTAGTGGAGACAATGAATTTGCGGAAAGCATGGTCCAAATTCCGGCTTCCCGAGAGCACACCTTGTATCTGTCGGAGAAGCTCGCTTCCAGAAGCGTCATTGGTCAATTCGGGGGGTCCTCTATCGAGTATTTCAGATATTCTGTGCTTTGCCCAGTCGTATGCCGTCCGTTGAAGATAGGGTATCGGTGCAGGGTCCAAGATGAAGAACCTGAAACAGTTATTCACATTTTAGCTCCGTAGCAAAAGAGGTGCGGCACAGGATCTCCATACTTATGATATAAAGGATTCGTTAAGGACAAGAGGATCTCTTCGATCAGATCAGGGGATGACCGTACAGTGGTATCCTCGGTATATACGCCGGTTTGGAGTGTCATAGTCGAAGCATTCATTCTGAGGACGTTTGTGAATCTGGCTCGAATGTCGGCATTAGAGTGAGTAGTAGTGAACAAGACTGAGGCGGTTTTTGACAGTCGATCGATCAGATTGAGTAAATCGTCAAGAATATCTGGCGAGTGATGGTATGCGTCAATAGCATCGAGAACGACATAAAGTTTTTCAAATTCTTCGCAGGCTCTGACGAAAATTTCTTCTAGGATACTGATTTTCTTCGTGTGGAGAGCATGACAGAGAAGGAGAGGTGGTATATCCGTCGAAGGTATCTGTTAAACGAGCTGATAAAGAAGTGAGCCAACAATATCGTTGTACCCTTTATTTCGTTCGCATAGATAATACGCCACGGCGGATGTCGCCGTCAATGCTTTCTTAAACAGAAAGCAGTATTCTGTTGCGATCAATCTGTTCATTCCGATGAGTATCGCATACTTGGACTAAGCTTCTCCACTCACGCTGGTATCCTAGGAAGACCTTCGGAAATCAGCAATTGGACAGATATCTGGTTAGAATTCCGAGAACTTTCTGACGAAGTTCCAGCCATAATACCGCAGGCGGATTATTTATCCAAGAGAAGAATACACCATAGCGATTTATGGCACCGGTAGCATGAAATGGACTAGCGCCAACTTTCCATAAGTCTCTGCGGCGAAGATCACAAACTTGAAGAGGATCCGGTTGGAAAGAGATCTTTGGTAGATTTTTCTGATGCATAGTGTCGTGAGCGAAGGAGAGGCTGTATACAATCTACACAACATGCATCATTATATAGGACATCGAAGGCTATGCTGTTATAATGTTCTTACTCATCGCCATGCCTGATAGCAAACCTGAGCGATAACATGGCCTAGATGGCCTCAGAATGTTCTCGCCATCACGTCGGAAAGTGATGCAAGCCGGATACACACTTGCGATTTGGTGGAGAAAGTGAGCGTATTCAAGTCGCAGATCAGTTTCATCCTCGAGAACTAAATCAAAGGTGATCTGGTATGAGGTTGTACTATAAAATGAGGGTACCTTGAGGGAGCACCTTTGTATCAAAGCCGTAAGGAAGCCTCCCTCGAGTGTGAATGAGTATTGTCGAAGAACCCCTGCCCTAGTCCTGAGATCTAGACCTTACGCAGCGGTTGTACTGCTGTACAGGTGTAGCACTGAGTTGTCGGATCCAGGGCTAGGCTCGCACAGTGAGAGATACCAATACCCGAACACTTGGAAGATTCTAAAAGTTAACGCTGACGTACCTTTCTTCATGCCGGACAGGTCTCTTCATCGCCATCTTGTGTGGAACCTTGTGGTAAGGAAGATCCTGTTAAAGCATAGGCGAAGCAGAACAGTACTGGTCCCTTGAACTACAGTAAGAAAGCATATATACAGAGGTGGTGCACATAGATAACAACGATTGATGTCACAAAGATAGCAGCTAGAAATGCGGAGCTGAAAAGACACAATGAATGAAAATCATCAGGTGGACAAAAGATGACGCACTCGCCGTTCACACACATAGTGGCCAGCATGTCTAGACCATACTGGGCCGTATCATGTGTGGGACGTCCAAAGGGAAAATTGATATATGCGACCAAGTAAACTGCGATTTTATGGTCACATCTCTTACAGTAAAAAGATGGCATTTTTCACACTGCTCCGGAAAGCGCGTCGACTGCACTCGAATCAAGTGGCACCAGTAAAGTCATTCTACACTTGATAACGTGCTGACTTGCTTGAAAAATTCTACGAGACGTTGTTATGAAAGATACATTGGAAAAGGAGTGCGAGTCGAATATTCAGGGTTTTTGGGTAAGGAAGGAGGAGGAGGAGGAGGAGGAGGAAGGAGACGAGAGTAGTAGTAGCGGAGAGAAGCAAAAAGAAGCCACGTGAAGATTAAACACGGCCGGGTCCATCCAGAACCCTTTGTCGGCTACCCGGGCCCTCATGCCGATTTATACTTAATTCTCACCGCAGTGCTGCGTTACTACAACGAACTAGTTTTATTTCCTTCCTTCAGAAAATACAGAACGGATTCATTCTAGGTTTGTTTTATAGCTTTACATGTGCTACTATCAACTTCATTTGCTGGCTATGTAACGAATTTCGTAAAATCAAACGTCGACTGCAAATCCTACAAGGGGTGTTTTCTGACTTTCGGCGCCCAAACTCGCAGGTTGAGCTTCTTTCAATCCGTTGCTTTATGTTTATCTTAGATATTCGAAACTGAATCGCGATCTACCTGGGACATTTAATGGAGAAAATGCCTCTGTTCAGAATTGTGCCTGTAGGTACACAGATATCCAGCAACAATCGCGTCGCCACCATATGTATTATTACCCACATCGCGAGCCAACTGTCGAGATGCACCAAAATTTGCATCAGAAGGTAATAGAGACATAATTATACTACGATTGGTTCTGATCTTAAGCAACTCCTCAGTCATAGGGCTGGCATGGTTCTAGGTACGTGCACTCAATATTGTCTAAAGCCTCATCCTCCTAAGTGCTTAGTGTCTTTAAATGTCGGGAGTCAAGGTAGTCTATACGCAATTACTCAGACAGATATGCACAGACGGTTACGACGACGATTTCCCGGTTGTGTCACTAGGCACATCATTGATAAGACGCCGGAAGAGAGTTTTGCGGGATGGAGGAAAGACGATCAAGGTGGAGAAATTTAGAGATAGTAACTCGGGGCTAGACATCGGAGTTTTGAAGCGTCCCACGAAGTTACAGAATGTGGACGGGCATGCACGGAATGGATCGTCGTGAAACGAGACCATTGCGATCACTGCCATTTCTTGCGACCTCATTGTTTGGTAATTTAGAATTTCTTTACTTCAACAGGCTGTGGTTGTTCACTATGTTTGACTACCGGTCCACTGTTTACCCACAACGTATACATCATCCGCGACCGTACAAAAGTTATCGCCTTCCTCAAACACGCTAAACAACTTACTTCTCTTCGGGTTAATGTCAATGACGTTATGCATGCGGAATACTACCAATTTCAAGCATAACCAGCAGCTTACTCGAACACTATCTGCTTACCAGACTACCCAAAGTCTCCTCAAATTTCCATTTCCGTGTTGATGCATCCATGTATCGCGACATAGCCCAAGAGAAAGTTTGCAGCTCCGATCTTCCAAAAGGCCTCAAAGCTCAACAGATCACGGTCCGTGAGTCGACATCGAGGTCGGTCATGGGTCGGAGGATCGAAATTGAGAAGTCGGCGGCTGGGTCAGAGGTGGACTTGACGACGTTCCTTACAGACGACTGCCCAGTATCCCTTTCTGCCAGCACGAGCGGCATCTGTTCTGGATCGAGAAGTTGAGGCTATACTGTCCATATTTTACAAAAAGTCCCTATAACTATAGGGGACCGAGTTATACAGAATTCCCTATAACTATAGGGAAATCAAATTCTACGTATCCTTCAGAAAAGCCTATAGGATAGGTATCATATTATGATCCCTCTTGCCAGCCCCAGGCCTACCAGCATGACCAGGGCAGGGTGTCATCACACCCTTCCCTTTGATGGCTGTTGCACTGCCACCCTCTCATCTGCTCACTGTCAGGGTTCCCCGCCCTCCCTCCTACTTTTGCGCACTTTTTTCCTTTTTGGGAAATTTGCTTCCTATGCCTCCAGAATACTTGTGGGCCTTATTCCCGCCCTCCCGCTCACTGTTTAGGTCCGAAATTAGAGATATAGGGTCTTCTAAAAATATATAATGGGTTAGTATGCTGGCCCCGCCCCTCCCACGCCTCTAGATGCTGGATTCGGAATGGGGAGACTGGATGTAGTGTGGCAGTGCAGCCAATTGATGGGATCAGCCATCAATATCAGTCCATTTTTGGAAATACTTCGGATTGGAATGGTTTGTGGGCACTGGATGGGCCACAGGATGGTACTAGGATATGAATAAATATAAATAACCTTGTATTTAGTCCTCTGGTGATGTATGGGAGCCCCAGAGAAGGGGTAAAACAGGTAAAATAGTGAATAATAGCGAAAAATAATGGAAATTTTGCATTTGGGGGGTGCTGCATGCAGTGGATTGCTTTGAAACCTTCACAAATGTGTTCTGTAGTCCAATATATCTCTAAACAAAGTTTTGTTTTACTTGTGGGGCTCTAGGATTGATATAAAGTAGTGAAAAATAGCGAAAATTGGGGGGGAATTGCATGTGGGGCATGCTGCGTGCATCTGATCGCTTTGAAACGTTTACCAATGGATTCGGCGACCTTGAAAACCCCTAAACGGCCCCTGGTTATATTTGTGGGCACTCAGTATCGATCATCAAATGGATATTACAGTTTATGGGGTGCACATATCAAAACTCCCATTTCCAGGCGTCGGAAAACTTCGGAGTTACTCCCAGTAGATTGCTAGACCTTTAAAACCTCAGAAAAATCCCAGGATGGCAATCCAGTGATGCGAAATTCCTGATAAAAAGGGTGAAACTGAAATTTTGCGAAATTTCATATAGCTCGCATTTCTGAGTGTCAGGGAAGATAATACTGGTACTAGATATACTATATATACCGTAGAATATTGTGTACAAAATCACAGGGGGATACGAATGGTACTGACAGAGATATAAGCAGATCTTTCCAAAAATGAGGAGAAACACATTCCAGATCTCGATGTTCCGGTCATCCTATGGGCTGGGGACTATCAAATTCGGATTCCTTGACCAAAAAAACATTAGAGAGACCTATCATCCCAGGAGCTTATTTTTACTAGTAGGCAATCCATATACAGCAGTATATCTTGGTGCATAAGTAAAGCACACTCTTTACCTCGGATTCTAGACACATGAACCCCATGGATGATAGGTGGCTCTACTACATTTTTGGTCAAGGAATCCGAATTTGATAGTCCCCAGCCCATAGGATGACCGGAACATCGAGATCTGGAATGTGTTTCTCCTCATTTTTGGAAAGATCTGCTTATATCTCTGTCAGTACCATTCGTATCCCCCTGTGATTTTGTACACAATATTCTACGGTATATATAGTATATCTAGTACCAGTATTATCTTCCCTGACACTCAGAAATGCGAGCTATATGAAATTTCGCAAAATTTCAGTTTCACCCTTTTTATCAGGAATTTCGCATCACTGGATTGCCATCCTGGGATTTTTCTGAGGTTTTAAAGGTCTAGCAATCTACTGGGAGTAACTCCGAAGTTTTCCGACGCCTGGAAATGGGAGTTTTGATATGTGCACCCCATAAACTGTAATATCCATTTGATGATCGATACTGAGTGCCCACAAATATAACCAGGGGCCGTTTAGGGGTTTTCAAGGTCGCCGAATCCATTGGTAAACGTTTCAAAGCGATCAGATGCACGCAGCATGCCCCACATGCAATTCCCCCCCAATTTTCGCTATTTTTCACTACTTTATATCAATCCTAGAGCCCCACAAGTAAAACAAAACTTTGTTTAGAGATATATTGGACTACAGAACACATTTGTGAAGGTTTCAAAGCAATCCACTGCATGCAGCACCCCCCAAATGCAAAATTTCCATTATTTTTCGCTATTATTCACTATTTTACCTGTTTTACCCCTTCTCTGGGGCTCCCATACATCACCAGAGGACTAAATACAAGGTTATTTATATTTATTCATATCCTAGTACCATCCTGTGGCCCATCCAGTGCCCACAAACCATTCCAATCCGAAGTATTTCCAAAAATGGACTGATATTGATGGCTGATCCCATCAATTGGCTGCACTGCCACACTACATCCAGTCTCCCCATTCCGAATCCAGCATCTAGAGGCGTGGGAGGGGCGGGGCCAGCATACTAACCCATTATATATTTTTAGAAGACCCTATATCTCTAATTTCGGACCTAAACAGTGAGCGGGAGGGCGGGAATAAGGCCCACAAGTATTCTGGAGGCATAGGAAGCAAATTTCCCAAAAAGGAAAAAAGTGCGCAAAAGTAGGAGGGAGGGCGGGGAACCCTGACAGTGAGCAGATGAGAGGGTGGCAGTGCAACAGCCATCAAAGGGAAGGGTGTGATGACACCCTGCCCTGGTCATGCTGGTAGGCCTGGGGCTGGCAAGAGGGATCATAATATGATACCTATCCTATAGGCTTTTCTGAAGGATACGTAGAATTTGATTTCCCTATAGTTATAGGGAATTCTGTATAACTCGGTCCCCTATAGTTATAGGAAATTTTGTAAAAAATGGACACCAAAGGTTGAGAAGTTAGGGACTGTAGGGATTTGATGCACAGGACTCACCTTTTGACCGACCTATTCCTCAAATTCGATGAATCCCAAGTCTGATCACCACATCCGTGTTGTTTTCTTGATTTCATGGCTTCAACATATTTTCCTCTCACACAGCTTAAATCTCTGTCCATAACCACCGGAACTAGATCCCCTACCTTCTTTTTTACAAACCAATGCGCACCTTCCGACGACCCAGTCCCGTTAGAAGATTAACTGACACGTTCTCCGCCCACTCTGCAACCTGAAGACATCAAATCTAAGGATAGTGGCAGGATTTTTCTACAAGCGTCCTGAAATTTCCGAACGACTTCACTAGTGGACTTGGTAGTTCAAATTTTGGATCAATGTAGCCAGGACGTGTCCGAGGATAAATGTCACTGCCTGAATGGTAAATTTGCAGTAGGACCGACAGCGAGTATTCGGAGGCTCTGGTTTGGTCGCTCTCATGAACATGGATAAAGCTGTTTTATTTCTCTTCTCCAGAGAACTGAGCGTACAAACAACGATGTCTAGCATTCCTACATTGAACTTGGTACATATCTAGAAGTACAATTCACGACACGATTTCATGGATAAAATGGAAACACGACCGAAACCCTGATATCCTTGCTGTTGAGATTGATGGCAAATAACTTCTGAAGATTAGAGACACCAGGATTGATATAGAAACGACTAAATGAGGATTTTAATCATTAGAATCCGCACAAAAGATTGATTTTTAAGGAAGACAAGCAACAATATTCACATCATCGCAGTGCTCCCTTATCCAAGAAAAACAAAATTTCACATCGTTTCCTTGAAGAACGATGTACCAGCATCAATACGGAGGAATAGTGGAGTCTCGTACACAAACGGACAACAGTTGCTACGAAATGGACATTTCTATGCGGGAATGTCAAACGGAGATGGATGTGTCCTTGCTAGTAGAACGGGAACTATATTAGAATACTTGTACTTCATCCATTATACCAATGCGATGGAACTTTTATTGCAGTTTACCACTGCGATGTCTAATAGTCTAATTATCCTTCGTAGTATTTTAACTTCTGAATCGGCACACCATCAACTGCGTGGGTGTGATTGTAACATCATTCATTCGAGAAACCCTCTCGTACATGAAACCGATTTTATTTCGCTGTGGCAAAGCAGACGTATCGTGCGCATCTATTTCTACGGTATCCAGGCCTTCATTTACTTGTTTATCGCAAGCACAATCGATTCTAGATAGTACGTGTCGAATTGATATCGAAATTCAGCACCCTCGTGAGATCCCATATTCCTTTCTCCTTCTACCACCTCTTGTCCTGAGTGTCGACCAAAGACCAAACGAGTACTTGATTTGGAAGTGAAAGAATCACGTTCTACATTTGATTTTGCATTCACCTGTTTTCGGCCAGGACCTTCACCTTGTCACTTTTATAACAATCGTGGAAACTTTACCACTTGCCTAAAGAACAGGTGAAAGGGTACCCTCTTGGGATGTCACACGATTTCCTTTTAGAGACAGAGAGCTGTCAAACGTGAATGAGTTTTTGATCGCATTTAAGCTCTCTCTATGATTGTCATGTCGAGAATGCCTGTGCTCGCAAATATAAAATGGGTGCGCCCGAATGCTGCTTTCTTTGTCTCTTTGCATCTCACTCATTCTCTTCATCATGTCTAGCTTTGTTCACTCCCACCAGTACTCTAACGAGCACGATGGTATGTGGACTTGGTCACTACGCGTCCGGCTCTGTACTGATGCTCTGTTTCCAGCATACGCTTATGCTAGTCGACCTCAGCAATATGTATTCAAGGTCATCGCGTCCCCATATCCAGGCACCGCCCCTCCGACACCAGAGTTCATCGAGAATTCATCTCCATCTCCATCCTCTTCTTCTCACTCCGACGAATCCACTTCGTCCAACGACTCCTCTCGAAAAAAGGACCGTATACCCCGACCTCTGAACTGTTACTTCATCTTCCGCAAGGACGTCGTTGACAAAAAGATGATCCCCAAGGGCGCCGAACACGATAGTCGCCATCTCTCACGGATCATCGGACAGCTGTGGAAGAACCTCTCAGAGGACGAAAAGGCACACTATTATCGTCGTGCCGTCGAAGAGAGGAAGCGACACGAGGAGCTCTATCCGGACTACGTTTACCAACCGCAAAGGCGTGCCACGGAGATCAGAAAGAGGACGGTGAAGCGCAGATCGAACGATCACGTCAAAAGGTCGAAGGATATTGCTCAGTTAATGTCGGCGGGGATGACTGGCTCGGATTTAGAGGATGCGGTGAGGAGGATGCCCCCGATAGCGGAAGCAACCCAGGTCGAACCTTCGAATCGGAAGCGCATCTCTCGACAACCAGCGCGCTCTCCTATACCGCCTTCTACTCCCCAACCAAATGTATGGAAGACGGAGGCGATAGAACCCCAGTTCAACACCCGTACTCCGTCTGTGGACTCTTGTAATGGGGGCTATTTCTTTTCTGCTGTGGCTTTCTTCGAAACTGAATATATGGTGAGAGTCACTATTTTTGTTGTTTTGAGTGAAATTTACTCAACGTCAACTTCAGGTCCATTTCGAGATCCCCACTAATGGGTATTTCGATAATCAAAGCCCAGTTAGTGAGATTAATGTAAGTATATTTCGCTGCTTTGCGAGATCTAGTAATGCTCACAGCTCACGGGATGTTAGTATTGTCTGGCAATGTCTTCTGGTATTTACGACAACACGGTAAGCGCGTCTTTTCTCTATCATCAATCTGTGCGCTTAATCGTTTGGTGTAGGCGGAGATCAAATCAGATAATTTTTCTCATCCAACACTCAATGCTCCCTACACATTCTGATACGTATTGTGTATCTATGCAGCTTTCACTTTCATCTCTGATCTGAACGCATTATTATACACCTCAACTACACTTTTTGGAAGGTCTGCTCTCCATCGATCACAGTTCTATTAAATGTGCTATATCACCATTATATACACAGCCTACAGACATATCTATACACCGATTTACTGCCATGTCAACTTCCATAATTATCTAGAAGCCTTCGATACTCCACAATTTCCGGCGAACGTTGCACCTCCGAAGACCCCTAGCTTGGCAACCCAAGCAGCCTCTACGACAGCCATCGACGCCCCTTGTGGTATATCTAAAGCTGTCACTAACCTGACCTCGATGGATTTCAGAAACACGTTGAGCCCGAGCGCCGTGACGGGTGCTTAGAGGATTCTCCGGTGCCGTTGGAGAGTACCCAGCACCGGAACGACGAGTAGAGAGCCTGTAAAAAATAAAGACATTTACGGTACATTCCTTCGAGGTGTAGGAAAACTTACTGAGGAATACTAGGTGCTGCAACATAGCAGAAGCGACCTGTATTTGAGAAAATAAGGCATCGAGAATACACCTCGTTTGGTAGGCCTGAGCCAACCGCAAATGATATTCCACACCACCGCCACATTCCTTTAGCGACCCAGATTTCTAAACAGTGCCCCCCTTTCTATCGTACTTTTCATAGAATAGCCGGTAATCTGCAAACATTAATTAGAGCCTGGTATATCCGTACCGACGTTATATATCCTGGTCCCGGTCCTTGGATGCACCGGAATGAACCGAGCTCAAGACGGCTGGATTATCGCCTGTGTGCAGAAGATAGTAAACTGGGCCCATGAGCGTGCGTAAGAATGGCAAGAACAGTTCAGAACAAGCATAACTACCACATGACAACCATGGTTGTGCATGGATTCTATACAATCGAAGCATCAATAAACTGGTAAGGATCATGGTATATTTCTTCGATAGAAACTAATTGGTCCTCGGCCAAGAACACTTTTCTTATTGAGGGACACAGGAAACTCAGTCGGGTGAGCAGAGCAAAGTTAAAAGCATATGAGACGGCCCAAGCGAAGGGTGCTTTTAGATCCCGATTGTATGCTGCAATGAGTCCAGTCCAAAGATACAAAATTCAAGAGCAAGGCACAAAGAAACTGCCTGAATCCATCCCGTCGGTGGCTTCTTCGTGGGCCGTAATCAACAGGTATGCACAGTTTACCCTATATCGAAAGCTTCCAGCTGATTTATGAACTACAGGAACTGATGTATGAAGCTTTTGACGGTAAAAGAAGCTCGTCGGAATGAAAAGACGGGTTGTTTTCTTCAGGACTTAAACGTGAAATTCTTTTGGGATTCCGTTCAATTGTTGATCACTATAAATATCTATATCACTGCCATTGTGCTATGAACATAGTTCGTTTCTGTTCATGCTAGAGCAAATTCACTGACAATCCGTTTTCAATTGTACGTTGCCCTGTACCTAGCTAATTCCTTCTCAAGGATATAATGCCCACTCGCGGAATCACGTCCTTATACACGCGCAAGGTCGACAATGTCTCCCCTTTTATGCTCATATTGCTTGCCCAGCTCCTTCTATAACACCGGAATCACGGGTGTGAAACTGGTTACTGGATGTGATCGGCGTTGGCAGACTCGTCCAATCCCGATTCGACCGCATCAATGAACTCGATCTAGAGACAGCCGATCTCCGCAGTGTTAAGTCGACTCTTCCGGGTTCATAGTCTACGAGTACCACTTGTTACACGTGCCGGTGGGCCGCATCCCGCCAGGATCCGCCGGTTAGTATTCCGTCACTTGAGACTAGGCTCAATGTTATACGAAAGGGAGGCAACATATGCCGTCACGAGAGTCTGCATATCATGTCGTAACCCTGTTGCACGTACGCTGACGCTGTGTTTGACAATAATGATAAACCGTCCGTTTGGATCGAACGCCCAACGGAGGATTCCAAGCTGTCTTGATCTGTTTCATGCTCCATTGAATATCTTCATCACCTACCCACTTCGCCGAGGTTGTATTTCTCAAGACGCCGCCCTCTCGAGTCCAATGATATTTATGTCACAGTTGATTTGATCTGGATCATACTACAAGAGCCTCGGACAGGAGTAATTTGATACTTACTGGTTTCGGCGGTAAAAGGCTGCGAGCCGGTGTTTTCTATGACCACATATCTTCTTTGTCACTAGATATCAGCATTTCCCCCCAAAACAAGCCCTATGGTAGTGCTCGGCACTACTAGAGCTGTCGATCGAAGGGTGTGATGGTGTTGGTCCGGGTGATATGGCGCAAGAAGTCGGGGACCCCGAGGTGACAGAACTCTCTTCCGATTACTCCGAATTCTTTCAATCTGCCATTGATACCGATGTGCCCACCACTACGCCCTTCCCTTACGATAGCCGTAGCGCCCAGTTTATGGTCACATAATTATAAAATTTGACCAGGACATTCGGTGCGGTATTCTCAGGTTTTCATCACAGTCAAGCTATATATTAGCGACCTTTCGAGTGTCGACTTCAAGAACAGTCATTCTTTGCCTAGCGGCCTCGGCAAAGTGTACGTTCCGCTACTGCCCCCATCTATTTGCCATCTACCTTGACACGATCAACGCGATGGCCGTGGTAAAATCTATCAAGGATAAGTAGCCTCGATGCCTCATGCCGCGGGAATCGATGTCAGAACATCGTCATGTACGATGATGATAGCTTTCACGAACTTTGTTGATGGCTGAATACAGGCTGTAGTAGCGCACAGATGCCACTAAATAGATCAAGAGAATCACACGAAATGGGATCGTCGGTTACAACAGGTTAGAGGACAGCGGCCCAAAGGCGTATGTATATGCAAAAAGAGTATTTGCAAGCCGGTTTGGGTGCAAAAACTTGACGACGTCATTCCCTACGCCTATTCTCGTTATTTTCCGGAAGTGTTGCAATTATACTGGTCAATATGGTACCCTTTATACATGTATTCAGTCAGCCTCGGCGTCTGAATTTGCCGGAGCCTTCTCTAGGTTTGATTGCAGGGCACCCTCCTATCGTTTGCTCAAACCTTCTTGAGCTTCTCATGCCATATACATCAAAGGGCGTTTACTGAACGGAAACCCCTTCTGTTCAAAGGAATAAACATGGGTTCGGAGTTCTCATGCGTACAGGTGACTAGATGAAGATTTTTTAAGGGAACATCTTCCATTAGTACACAAAAAAGGCGACTACGAAGAAAGTAAGGGATTGCAACTGGGGAGGGAGAATTCAGCCTCCATATGAATTTATAGAAATAGAAAGGTGAATAGCGGGGACCAACGTGTTGATTTCGGCGTCTGATGAAGGTCGAGTACGCTTCAAGGATATGTATATCGATGGTAGAGTTCCGGCCGGTAAGATCAAACCCATTTTTGTCATACCCGCGCTTACCATCATTCCAATTATATGGAACACCTATAACCTAGTACGGAATGCCAGCCAAACCAAGATCCGACATGGATAGATATAGTGACAGATTTTCCTTTCATGAGATATTTCCAAATCATGGTCCTCCACTCTGAATGCGATCCATTTTCAATCAATTCGAGAACCGTCGAGAAGGCGAGTCGGAATTGCTGCCCTCATGTATCGGCTATCCCCCGAGGGATAAAGAACCTGATTCTATATCAGCTTTCTTCTGCGACAAAATGCAGATGCGGTACTCAAACATGAAGAGTGGCGCAGAAGGAAGAGGTAGAGGATATAGCAGGCTTAGCAGGTTTGGGGTAACGCAAGTGGAAAACCAATGTCGCGGTTACTGCAAGGATGTGAATTCGCCTCGTCACGGGGAAGCTGCTGGCTCCTGGAATGCGACAGGCACGAGCGAGAGGGGGGTATCCTGGATGTTGTCATCCTTGCAGCCGCCAAGATTGATTCTACAAGGGAGGTTCTCGTCATAGCTAAGACTAATGTAACGGGCCGCTCACTGCTAACACAATCAATGACCGAATATAGTACAACGAAAAAAATGTTCTTGCCGATATAGAATCTACAGGGAACTCGGTATCTCCCAAACACTCCACGAGCTGTAAAAGGGCTTTCGCTGGCCTTTCATGGATTCGACGCTAACATATGTGTATGAACGGCTATGCAGGATTAACCATGTGCCAACGTACAAATACAGTCTTGTGTTTGTAGCGAAACGAATTGGGACCTTCAGCACGCGACCGCCCTATTGTTCAAAGGAATTCTGAGTGATCCAAGACCACATCGGTGTGTCTGTAACAGAGCCGCTTCGGTCTTGCCTTCAGAAACGCGTGGATATTTGACATCGTGCAGCTGTAGAGATTAGACGATAACCCACTCATCCGATATCCTTTGCCAAGTGGGTGAAGCTTCATACAACTTTCTGAGGATGAGTCAAGAAGCTCACGTCTTATCATGGATTACACACAAAAGGCTATGTCCAGTAGTAACCCTCAATTCAATAATAATTGCTGTACGACTCCGAATATGTCTGGCACACGTTGAATGTTGTGAGGTAACCACTTTAGGATGTGCTGGATAGCTGCGTCACCTGAAGATGTGCTTTATTTTCACTCCATGTTTCGAGCATTTAGGTGGATGTAGATATTCTGTCGTACGAGTAGGATCTTTTCGAGAATAATTTCGTGAGATAAAATCAACAGGAGATAAATTGTACTCACCAATCTATACTATAATTGACAACGACGATAGGTCATCGATGTGGATGCAGGATGGCATACGGACGGAAAACACCCGTCAGGCCCTTGTGAAAGATCCTGATGCATCTATGGAGAGGCGCATGGTCGGAGCCACATCCAAGGATTGCACATGAAGCATCATTTCTGACGATGTGATAACATTACGACAGTGATAGAATGAACGTCAAGTATAGAATTGAGCATTCGCAGCATCTTGACTCAACGAGTTCGAAAATTGTCTAGATAATGTTACAAGATAAGATACTCACAAACTGCCAGCTTTGAGTTCGTACGAGATCCGGACTTTAACTTGAGCATGAGAAAGAACATCGGATAATGGAGACTCTAGCAGTAGGTAAATCTTTTGCGCTTCATTCAGCCTGTCAGACACACCTGCATGATACAAAAGTACAGGATGTTCTTGTGGGGATAAGCGAGGAACCATGGGGGTGAGATAGCACCGCCATGTCAGCTATGCCCCTGACACCGATCGGATCTGTTTAATGATCCTACTCTCTGGTCTTGCGGGTCATATGTAGGCCGGGGAACAAAGCTATTATCCGTGAATTAACATTTGTGGGAGAATCAGCGGCGAACATATTACCTCGGCGTTTCCCTTGGGTCCTCACTTGCAATTATGGGCTGGACGGAGGACCTACCAGGTTCTAAAAATATCCCTGCTGCAGGAGTTCCAGGCTAAACACGGACTTACGAACCAAGGTTATAACTCTTGCATTATCGTCCAGATCAGCGATGCCCGTGTTTAAGCTCAAGGACACAGGCCCACTGTCACAAAGCATTGTCTTTACAATCATTTAATGACGTACGCAGAAAGAAGGTGCCAACCGCCATTTATCCAGATGACACATGCTGTTTAGACGGGCTTATCATCTTCGAACCTGAGGAGTTAGCAAACAGGCATCGTCATTTTCCTTGAATCAGAACCTGCCGCATGCTACGCATATGAGTTGTCCTCTGTGCATATGATTGCAAGGGGGTTGAGTGCATCACATCCATCCAACGTCAAAATATGGCTACCTGAAGTTGAGTCTGGGTAGGAGACGCATCCATTCGATCCTGGGGAGAGAGTATCCGTCACGCAGTTAGCACATGATATGGGGGCACCAGACAGAGGTTGATGCTCGATCATACCTTGGTTACCGATACGTACATCGGTGGAGAGATGTCCAGTATCCAGGACGGCAAGTGCCCGAGCCGTCAACAGTGAAATAGAGTCCTGTGTCTCTCGTAAGAGAGAGGATTCCAATGGCATAGGTAGCGATCATTACTGCGGTCATCCGTGAACTCGATCAAAGTTCCCAAGGATGAAAAAGACCTCCGTACCAGAACCATACTTCTGGAACTTTCCCGCAGCTACGCATAACATTGGCTCGCCAATCCGGTCTCCCCATAAATCTTTACACGGTTAGCAGGGGTTTTGGGGCATCACGCGATCCTATTGACATGTACAAGAGTACTCGCCTGGTTCTTCTATGATGCCGGTGGTGATATTAATCTTGACTTTGCTAAATGAAAGCGGGTGCTGTCCTGTAGTAACAACGGGCATATGCACTAACGCGACACGGAAAAGACTTTTCGATCCGCTTTACAAGAATATGGACTCTGGAATGTGGGCCAAAAAAATGCTGTGACGTACCTGAATGTAGCCAAACGTAGTCAATATCCTATCCGGCGTCTCCGTGAACAGGCTAGACTCTCAGCCCTAAGTTTCTCTAAGCGTACGGTAGCCCTTGTTGCATGCGTCAGTGGAGCACAAAGCTAATGATCCTCTTCGACTCGTGTTACCACATATTTGAAGACGAAACAATTCCTCAAATGAACCATTAAGCGAATGAATAATTGACTAAACACAACGGTACCGAAGTCATTCGCTTAGGGCGTATTCAGGAACTTACCAAAAACATCTCCTTCAGTGCGGAATTTGATCTGCGCATCAATCCTGTCACGTCCAATAAGCGGGATGAAGTATAATACACGGGGACATCGTTCAGCGTGTATGCTGCCACCGAAAAGTTGGTGCCTTTGATCCTGGTATCGGGAATATATTTCCCTCTTTGAAAACCTGGTAGAAACAACCACAGTCAATGAAGAATTGTGAAAACAACCAAAAGAGTACAAATACCGAACGACAGTGCACTAACATAATTGAAATAGTAGCAGTAGACTTAAACCACTTGGCATCTGCGATGATCACACACGAGCGCCTAGCCAGATGGCGCCTGTTATTTTCCGGGAACAGCCTACGGCGTACTTGCTTTGTACCTGCACTGATCATTGTCTTCGCATATCCCGTTAACCATCATCGGTTACAATGGGGCGAGATCATCAGCAATGAGCATACAGGATCAAACGAAAAATCAATTACGTAGTCAACCTGATTTGCCATTTGTTCCGTTTTCTATATCAAATTAGTTTCCCTGGGCCGACGACCGGGATACTCGCATACAATGCACTAAGTAGGCTCTTTTGTTCTACTTAGTACACAAATCTCCTTCACATGGGCCCTATTGTCGATATCGTCCTTGTGAAAGATGTCGAAACTGAACACGGGGCGTAGCTCCACAAATGCTTCATGGTCTTTTCAAGGTGTTCTACTGTGTCCCAGAAATGGCCAATCCGGCGGATTCCCGAGCGCTAGGCCTCACGTTCGGTAAAGATGAAACAGATACCTTGAGAATATAACGCTGCCGGTACTCTACGCAGAGGCAAACAGGCTTCCCGGAGGTATAATTAGCAAGGAGTCCACCGGCGGAAGACCGATCATACGTATCATAAGTAGCTAGTCGCAGGGAGCGTAAGATTTGATGTGTAGACTCAGAAGTATATGATACTATTGCGGAAATAATCGGCACGTTATGCTGCTTCCCATTGACTTTGAGGAGAAGAATTCAAGTCTTATCTCAACTTCCATAAAGCCGTGGCATCATATACATGCTGTGACAACCAACGATGGTCTATTGTACTGCGGCAAACCCTGACAGATGGCGCAGACATCTTCTCGAATGATGCAAGAAACACTCGGTTGAAAGGTAGACTCAGAGCTTCCTTGTAGCGAGATTGTCAGACTTTATGCGCCCCTGCTGTGAAAGCTCGGATGACAGGAAAATGGCTCAATACATATGAATTAACCCAGTATCTGCCAGTGTATCAGGATCTACAACCAGCATATCAACAAGGGTCTTCTTGCAGGAGAGTTTCCGTATAAGTAATACCCTGGCAGAGAAGAGTAATCAGGATGAGTTGGTGATGGTCATACAAAGTTCGAACTGATGAAAATGGACAGATGAAAGATTCCTCACACACGCACGGCGTAACGACATGCTTTCCATCGGACCATCGTTCCGTAAAAGGAATAACCGCCGAGTCTCTGAGGGAACAGACAAGTACATAACCCAAAAGGTTCTCTTACTCACCACCACAGAGCCCAGCTACGATGTACCATAACGCGAACATATTGCTTCCCAGTATCCACGAACTGTTTCCAGGTCAGTTCGACGTTGTTCTTCCTGAAGTATCCTATGCTCAGCTAGTGGCGTGTACCTTGCAGAGCACATGCTACGTGTCTCACCGGAAGTTCGCCTCAAAGGCAGTGCACCTCCAACGCTTATTCCGGCTCACCCATACATACCTCCTCAGCCGCTGCGCAAACCCTCGCCTCAGGAGAGCCGTTCATATCACCGGTCCTCTTTATCGCCTCCTCACCAACACTCATCAGACGACGACGATGATGAAAGTAAAAAGCATATCTGCACGACGTGCAACAAACGATTCCGCCGTCCCAGTAGTTTAAATATCCATCGTAACACTCATACCGGCGCTACGCGTGAGTCCATCAGCCATTCCTAGATCCTGGTATTGAAGCGATACGAAGCATACCGATGCTCATTTACTGGATGCGGCAAAGAGTTCAACGTCAAATCGAACATGCTCCGACACTACCGGAGCCATACAAATCCCGTCCCGTCTCAGTCATCTTTCTCTCGCCATGACTCGCCAATGGGGAATCCGTACCCTCAAATCCATACTTCGCCGGGTACCTCCTCCACAGAAGGACGGGACCAGACAAGAGGTCAACTTCAGAACCACCAATCGCAACCTTGGCATGATAGCACCCGGGTGGAAAGGGAGAGGTATTATCAGCGTCGGTATTCGGTGGGCGACGTGGGTTCGGCCGGAGGTGACGAGGAAAGAGAACATGAGAGCACGAGATAGCTGAAGACAACCCTTATGCCATACAGGACCGAGGCGTAAGAATGGGTTAACGGTGTATTCTTCCCCCCTTCATGACAACATTCGTATCCCGTAATTTCTGTAACTTTGACATTAGCAACCAGACATTGAAGAGAGGGACCGGGGCTTACTTTTCCCTATTGGCATTCATCGCACCCAAAAAATCTTAGTGAGGCTCCCAGTTCTCCATGAATCAAATGTAGTCCCTTGTTGATCCCTTGAGATTTTCACCAGGCTCGGGACAAACTGCTTGCTTGGGGGAACAAAATGACAACCAAAAGATTTTAAAAATACTGAGATAGTACCATCAAAGATCATAGGAGCGCTATTAAATCCAGCAGAGACGAAGTCAAGAGGAAAAGCAAAGGCCGCGGCGGAGGAAATAGCTCACGTCGCGTCTGTGGCTGATCAAAGCCGCGGAGTTTGATTCTGCGGGCAGCTTAGGTAATAGATCACGTCCCTGCTTTAGTCGATCACTACCAGCAAACCACAAGGCGACTATTCCACGCCAAGCTTCATTTAATCAAAAGTCTCCGTAGACATGTCTCGCTACTAAGGGATCGAAGACACTCATTCTCACAGGCAGTTTACGTATGGTTACTGGAGTGGTCAGAGTTTACAATTATCATCCGGTGCGTTTGTCACTTCACAAATTCTGACTATAACGATTGATAACACGTTGATAGGTTGAACATATTTTTGGATGGTTGCGAACTACAAAAGTTTATGTATGAAATGTACTGAAAGGTGGGGGCATTCCTTGCTATATAATGTAGGTGCGGCGAACTTTGTCTGACCGGATTTCCCTCTGACTTTGTCAGTACAAATGAACTTCATATTCGATACTACCTGCCTCAGAGATGAAGATTTATTGAAGCATTACAGCTCACGTTTCCGACTTCATTTTCCGCGGATGGAGATAGAAATCTCGATATTGGTGGCGCTTACGGGCGACAAGTCACTCCAATAACATGCAAGCCAAAATGAATTGGCTTCGATGCATTACCCAAGGAGACCATGTACAATGAACCCTGAATTTTTTAACTTATAGGCACTATAGATCGTTTGCCCGGTGATCATCACCGCGGCCAATACTATGTACGTATTGTTCTCATGGTCTGTCACTTTTACTCACGGCTCGGGCCCTTATTTTATTTCAGGCTTTATGGATGGGCTCGTTCTATACACTCATCTATAGAATGTTAGTTACTGCCCCCAGCAGTACTTTGCGCCATGGAGTTCCAAGAAAAGAGTGATCCTTGGGCGCCTATTTTCAGGGTCATGACGATATACCTGGCGTCCCGGAACCAATGTGACAACGTGTGGGTCACGATAAAAGCCTCGTATCGATGCTCATCATTGCCTCACATCGACCAACATGCAGACTCTCGTTGACAATCTCGAAAAGTCTTTCTCTAAGCTTTCCACAAAGGACGATAAGAAGTCGGCTTTGTTGTCGTCCTTGGAAAATCTCAAAGGCGATTCGCAGGGATCTTTCATTCAGCTCTACACGTCGCCTGGTACCCCCAAGAGGTCCACAAACGTAGAGGATATAACTACCTGGAGGGCTTTCGAAGGCCTAATCGCTCGTCATGGGCTCCAAGACGAGATGTTCGGCGTCGCAAAGGCGTTATGCAATCAAAGTCGCTTAGTGTTCGGGACGCAGATGCCACCTCCTTTGAGTCGTCTTGGCTGCGCAAACCAGGTCGTCTCCAAGTCCCAATTTTGCCCCAGGGATGGAACATTGACCTGTTCCGGATGCTTCCTTGTTCGGTATTGCTCGAAAGACTGTCAGTTTGCGCACTGGAAATTACACAAGAAAGGTACCTTTCTGCGATCTATTTAAGCAGAGAAAGCGCTGACGCCGTCATAGATTGTAAAAACCATTTAAAATCGACTTCATGGTCCCCGGCTTGGATCAAAGGGAAGAGGAGCCCATCGTTCATTGACGGTGACGACGTACATCCTGGTGAGCTTCCAATGCAATCTGCGTTTGGAATGGGCGTGGTTTTGTGAGTTATTCGTCAAGGTATTCCTCTGTAGAGACCCTGACTGTGCCATTATAGGTGGGGGAACATACAGGCAATCGACATCATCAACGCCAAGTACAACGAAGGACTGGAAGATATACGAAACAGAAATCTATCAATGGCATTCATAGGCGCGCCTTCAGATTCGTTCGTTTCTGCCGCTGTATCTGATTCACAGCCATAGCTTCAGGGGATCTCCGAAACGTCGTCACAACCATCAATGAATTACCGGAGAGCTATTCGGGTTCAATCAAAATCGTACTCAATGACCACAATCCTATGGTCGTCTGCCGTAACCTTATGATCCTCTCTATTCTTGGTATCATATCAGACGTTGTGAGCATCATGGTCTCGCTTAAACGTCATCCACTGATTTATTGCTTTAGGAGGAGGCCGCTGAACATGCTCTTCACCTCTGGTACTCTGTTTTTCAACCTATATCCTACCAGACACGCATCCTTCCACATATCTGCGAGTCCGACGTCTTCACCAAGCTCAACGAGATGTCAGCTCACCTGACACCTTCAACCACCCTGTGTACCACTCTGTCCTCCGCTACTGTCCAATTTTTTCTCTATCAGCTCCGTTCGCCTTTGGATCCCGCTTTCGCCAATACTGCTTTAAACAATATAATGAACGCCCCGGCAAGAGTGGATTATCGCGACCGATATTATGAGGCCATCTCGCCTTCTCATAGGGTAGCGTTTGAAAAGTGGCGGTCTTTCGGGCTTGTTTTACCCTTTGGAGCCCCCGATGCCCACATGGCCATCCCGAACAAATGGCTCTTTTTTGATGGCCGCCTCATGCTTAACGATTGTGCTAATCCATTCGAGGGATGGAAGTAAGCAACACAACCTTTTAAATGTATTTTGTTTATACTCGTTTCAGCATCGACGAAATATTCAAGGCCGGAAAAGATCATGGTACGACAGAGGAAGATTTGATCGGTTGTTTGTTCTTCTACATCAAAGACCAACTCGTTGAATTTTCTAACCGACTCCGACGATTCAAGATACAGATCTATTCCTTTGATCAAGATGCTAGAATACTTCAGCGAACTTTGAAGAGCAATGCCTCCTTCCCGAAAGTCTTCGACCGCATCGAGGTTTCGAATATTATGGACAAGAATTACGTCGGCATGTCCGTTCTATCTGACTGGGGCCCCCTTCTGAATAAATCTAATCCCCACTCTGCTATCGTCGGCCTTTTCATGAACTGGCCGACTTGGAAAGAATCCGGAAATGCACTGTCTTCTTCGTCATCGGATGTCACTTGCGCGATGAAGCGGATGGCCTCTTGTCCTTATGCAGTACGTATCGACTTTATCTGTATTCTCTTTCTGACTGTCCGTCAGGGATTATCTCCAAACCTTTCTCCTGAAAAGGTGATGGGCATTATGAACAGTATAAATATGTTCCATGATACATCTCATCCCTTCGAGGAGTACTTGAGGGACGAGAGGGAGACACTGATCTCTCGCAAGGCTGGACTTCAACGTCGACATGTCCATAAAATTGTACCACACGTATGCCTTTCCTGTCTGCATAATTCTGCATACGGTTGAACTTTCTTCGATGTAGCGCTGCCATACGAAACTTGGTATGGCCCAAAGCGAACTTCCACGCATAGACTCGCCACAACGTTGGTATAAGGTGGTGAGTCTTGAAAATTCCTTTTATTTACATGCCTTAATTCTGTGTAGGCTTGTCTAGGTGGAATGACGTACTTCGAGCGCTATGCCGAGTGGGGATTGGCGGCCACACGAGTATAGTCCATGCTGAATACGCATCCCGAACAAACGTAGTTACCATTCTTCCGCTTGAAATGATGGGGTAAATAATATTATGTAGCTGGAAGGACACAGACTATACAACCCTTGCAATCGGAGATGGTCAAAAGAAAGTGCGGTAAGCATCGCTTTCAGGATGGATGTGTACCGAGTGAAAAAATGTACAGAAGACATGCAATAATCAGGACCGTTCTAAGAAGCGTTGATGCTAACAGAAGCACGAGAAACCCGCCGATGGCGTAGCAGCGTAGAGAAAAACTACTGATTGAGGACTGCCCAGAGGCCCCTACATCGTCCAGTCAAGACACGAATTTCCTGAAAGATATTGCGCACACTCACCGACGATGAGTGGATGAGGTCCGCCGGCGTCACTAATGTTCTGGTCCGATTCAGTTCGGTGGCTCTGGTCCACCTCATCACCAGAAGAAGGGTCACTGTCCCTTTCCCGCAGATAGTACGCTCTCGTCGATGACCTCCAGCAACACGGTTGACAGAACGTAGAACTGGAATTTCGTAGGGTAATCCTCTTCACTTTCGCGCACTGAAGTGTTGATCTCCTCAGAGAGCGTATTTGTTATTGCTGATCGCAAGCATTAGACAGATACGAGAATCAAGGGAGTCATACCTTCGTCGTCGATCGCCTGGAAAGTTAACTCTCTTTGGTTTAGAAGACTCGCGGTGTCGAGACTGGCAGCGCGAAGTCCACACCGTTCCTGGAGACAGCAAGCCGTCTCAAGGTTTACTCGGCTGACAAACAAATAGCTGTCACCCATATCTATCACCTCGAGCTTATAGATTTTTCTCCATTCACAGTCGGCTCCTGGTTTAGCACCATGAGGATCAGAGGAGAGGTATATAACTGGAAGCGTGATAGAGTGGTTTTTCGCGTCCTGTTGCATGAATGGTAGATCAATGAATATGTATGGAATATCAGGAAACTGGGAGTCTGAATCCTCCTCGGAGTCTGGTTTCAGCAGGCGGATGTAAAATCTCCTTTTGATGACTCAACGCAAAATTGTCAGACACAGCTGCAAGCAAGAGTAATGTTACATACCGTGAGAGACTATCAAGTCTGGAGGAGACTGATCTTTCAACCTTTCGGATATCTTTGCTAGTATTCGTGGACCTTGCGAGAACCAACTTGCTAGGTGTTGAGACCTCGTTTCTGACGTCAATCCTACGGAGCATATGAAGCCCAAACCCAGAAAGTTGAATTCTTCTGGAGAAAAAGAAGCTATCCTGCCTTCTTCTTCGTCAACTGGTGAATGTGTACGTATGAACCTCCAAAGTCCATCCCGAACCTCCAGAAGTTCCCCCGACCCGCAGGACTCTACGGAAAGCTTTACCGGTGGGATTTCCTCTCCTAAGCAGTCCACCGTAAAATGACGGCGTTCCTGCAGGTCGCTTACGATGAAAGTTCCTAGGAGTGTAGAGTCGACAATGTCCACTTCTACGTCTGGAAATATACAACATGGTGCACCAACTGTCATGATACGATAGAATGCTGAGAGGTGTTCCTTTAAAATGGTCGGCCCCTCCCGTTGAAGCATTAGAAGCTTCAGAGACCATTCCACTGCCGGCGGCACTGGATAAATTATGTCTTCAAAATCGTTGACGTATATCCTGTACCAAGTATGGTTCCAAGAGAATCGGGGAACCTCGTCGAATACAAGACGCCCATCTGGGGCACAACGTAAATCCATTTCATTCTGTCTCATACCGGTCAATCTATGAAATGTGACAAAGAGACAGATGTGATCTTACGAAAGTAACACCCCAATGTGTGTGAGCGAATTTGAGAACACTCTATGCACAAGAACCCCATTGAACAATCTTATCTACCCAGTATTGAAGAAATCCACAACGTACGCAATATCTATAATACTGCGCAAATCAACATCGACAGTACGAAACAAGTATGCAATAAGATGTACAACGCACCAAGACAGATTTTATCAAAGGTATGAGATGTTTATCGAAGAGGGTGGGGAATTTATAAAAAGGAACTTCGTCTGAATCATTTCAGCCAAGCCGTGACAATGAAAACGTTTAGTAGACACCGTACCTATCGTCCCGTGGAATACCAAACAAGGGCGCTCGACTGATGTTATAACACCGTATAGTTGACGAAGGTTCGGGTGTCTGTTTCGCAATTTTCGGCTGGTCTTCAAGTAACGGCAGAAATACTGACCTTGGTGCCGTCCTGTGCACCTGAAAATCTCTTTCCCATTTCTTCAGGATGCCTGATGAGCACCATCAAGAAGGTTCACTTTTTGTAACTGACCTGAAGACCCGCAGATCCGGAATATTCTTTTATGACGAAAACGCGGTTCGACGTTGATACATCGGCGGCATAGTTGGAAACTTGACCCATTTCAATGATTTTATTGTCTACCACCCGATATACCCCGTTCGTCCACCACATGTCCCTGCACCGAATGTCGCCGTAGACTAGATTGTGGAACTAGTAACGTATCAGACTATCTTTTCTTTTTGATGGGTTTTAGATGGAGTACCTTGTCGTCAGTAGAAGGGCGGGCTCTAATGTCGCGCTGAATATCGCATGCAATGGTCGTGAGGTCAGTTTGGGACGATTGAAGGGATGCAACCCCATGTAAAACGTGGGTCATGGATGTGCTAGATATCAAGTTTAAAGAAAGCTACAAGTTAGAATAATTAGTAAGCCAACCGTGCCAACGAGATAGCAGAAAACAAACCAGGAGGTTGGACCTCGCGCCTTCCATTACTCGTCGGTAGCCATTAATCTTCTCTTGAACGTCTCTTGAGGCTAAAAGTTTCCTGATATCCTTCCAAGACCCGACATTATTGCGCTCAATGTCGATTACCTGAGTTGTGAGGTCAGATAGAAATCTAGGCGAGCTGTTAGAATCGGATATTTGCAGAACGGTAATAAAAATGAATACTTCTGGAACTCTAAACAAGCAATTTTGAGATCCTCCACGTATTTGATACTCTCAGGTTCCCCGGACATTTTGATAGCAGCATCACGAACGATTATCACGACTTCAGTGATTTCTCTCGCGAGGACCTGTATATCATCCTTGTTCTTTTCGAGTCGCTGTTCATACATCGATTATGATGAATGTAAAGCAATCACAAGTAATATCAGACTGACCTCAAGGTTTTCGAGAAACACGACGGCGGCACCAGCGAGCCCTTTTACAAAATTACCAGCGACCGGCAACGTCTCACCGACCGCAACGGCCCCCTTTAGGAGCTCTATGGAAGCCGATAAGGAGTTATTGGAAATTTTGGAGGGTTTCTTGTTGTGTTTTAAGGAAGATGTTGGGTTCCTCATAGTCGCAGCTGGTAACATTCGTTTAACGCCAGGAGACCGGATGGCATGAGTTGCCGTGAGATGCCGGCACTATTAATGAAGTAGCATCGAAGATGATGTACTTAGGTTCGTGCATGCATCATCATAGCTAACGCTGAAATTTAGGTTACTACATCGGATAGAGAAAATACATTGCCTTAGATTGATCAAACCGAAATGTTTCAGGTCTGTGGAAAGGATGTGATGAGCACCTCGCAGCTGGAACTGATTTAGCTATTTCAAAGAGATCATAGCAGCCAGCCTTTACCATACTACAACCGTATAGATCTAGGAAGCGGACAGGAAGATAAATCAAGAGGTGACCTGAATGCCGTGAATCCGGCTAAGGTTCGGCCCGCGCACCGCTGTTCAATATTTTTGTTCGAAGCCAGACCAAAAGCCGGACTCAGCCGACCGCGGCAAGAACGGCAACTTTATATCCTATTCAGTTTTGCCCTATATACGCAGATTATCCAAATTCGTTAGTGACCAGTCCGACTACTACAGACCAAAATGATACAAAAAATATACAGCAAACGAATGCAGAAAGTTAGTATCCGTCGAAAAGTATCCACCGAGAAGTAAAATAAACTTCGAATAAGTATACATCAAACCGAGAAAAGGGAGGGTATCTTTCACAGGAGAACCACCACCCCCACCGCGATAGAAACCAGCACACCCCAAACCGACGTACGCAACTGCAGGGCTCCGCTCCCCTGTGAACCATCGGCCACCCACTCCTCGTACGCCGATTGCATCAGCAGCACGAACGCCTGTGCCTCGGCACTATCCGACCCTTCGACCCCATACGAATGCGGGTTCACGACGGGCGTCAGCCACCCGTCAGACGTGAAATGTTCATACCCAGAGGTGGAGGTCGACGCGGGGGCGGTACTGGTCGACGTTGATGTGGAGCTCAGCGATAGTGAGAAGGTAGACGTGGACCCGCTGGCGTATAGGGCAGTCCGACTACGCTCGGCCTCGCGTATGTAGCTCGTGTCCCAGTGATCGTGTACAACCGGTAGACAGTATATGCCATCAGGGCCGTTGAGGCGCTGTCATAGAATGTTGAATCGTCGTCGACATAATTTCGGAAAATGTGAGTATTGTCCTAATAATTTTTATGAGCCGACGCTGAGAATGAGAGAAAGAGACATACGACTGCTCCGTACATAGCTTTCTGTATCTCGAGAGTCCAAGAGATAAGATCATCCATTTCGCTTGAGAATGTGCTTTCGTATTGAGATTTCTGGATGGTAGCATATACTCTGAGCATCCCGGCAGCTGCCCATCCATTACCTGAAGCTACGTTCAGTTGATTGATCTATAAGAACGAAAAAGCATACGCACCCGTCGACCAGTGACCAGAATCCGTGCCAGAACTGCCTAGTACAACATGACGCCAGAGATTACTCGCGTTTGTATCCAGTAAATTATTCCTATAAACCCTGATTTGGTTGTACGCCTCTGAAACCAGTGTTTCGTTCTCAGTTAAGACACCGTAGTACGCCAGGAAGGGCGGAACCATATACACAAAGTCACTCCTGAGAATGTGATATAAATATTCAGGACATCGTACAAAGGAGCAAGACGCACCAGAGTTGTGTCTGCGAAACCCTATGAGATATGGCCCCGTCGCTCGACCTCGAGACATTGTTCAGCAGAAAATCCAGCTGGTCCTTTGCCGCGCCTGTATAGTTTAACCCATCCGAGTTGCCCTGGCCCGTCCAGCCTGCAATGAGCACCGCAACGCCATTCGACGCGGGATCCGCCGCGCTCCCATCCGACATCAAGGGCTGGGCTCCGGTAACATTGCGATTGGAGGTGCTTCGGTTAGAGACGATCTGCTTCGCCATGGAGAAGACAGGCACGAGGGCATCCGTCATGTTATCCGGCACACTCGACGGTGGGGGTAACGACTGGTCAGAAAACACTGAGTACACCGTCGCCTCGGTTTCGAGAAGGGTCTGCTGGCGAGTTCCTAGTTCCCAGCTGGTACGATGGCTATCAACACACGTTCGCATGCAAAAACTCGAGGTCAACGCACCTCTGCTGCGCTGCATCTGCTAGTCGGGACTGCACATTGGACACCTGTGCAGTCGACAGACTGTCGCTCGCAACCCCCGGCCAAAAGGCAGCAGCAGCTACCAATGCTACCCAGGTCCACATTCCAGTCATGGTGCAAAAGATGGTGGTAGTAGATGGGGAATAGATAAGGACCACGTTCTGAGGGCCTTGAACGTCGCCCGGTGAAGCAAAGAGCGGAGAAGGCTAGTAGTCAATGGCAAGCAGACAGGCCGAGATATCGTTCTATCACCATCTTTTTTTCGTGATGTCAGGGCATCAAGGAGAGACACCGTGGCGCCAAGTACGGAAAAACTTTCCGCAATATTGTATCAGGTGATCCGGTCCGACGACCGCTCAATACAACCTACGTACCTGCTGGGTGTGCTACACGTTGATTCCAGTCTGTTGGGTACTGATGAAGATAAGACGCGCACTTCAGAGGGAAACGCTGATCAGTATAACTTTTTTTGAAAAGGAGACTGCCTTGGAAACATCAAGAAAGCCTGGGCGATGGGCTCGGCACACCACACGGAACGTGCTGCGGAACCCAATTAAACAGTGATGCATTTTGCAGCGCGGCTCCCTTTGGCCGAAAGGCGCCTGAGAACCTTGCGAATAACTTCGACTTCTTGTTGCCTTCGTGTGAAGATAAGATCCCAGAATAGCATCACCTTCTCCTATAGGAACGCTCCTTTTGCCGTTATAAAATCATAGGGTGATGAGGCATACGTAATTTGTATAAGTTGTACCTGACGTCAAATTTAAGTTTCGCTTGAAATGTGCGATCGGCAGACGGCACTAAAATTATCCACGGCAACGCGTCGCGACATCTGGATTCTGTAGTCAAGAAAAATGTGGAATACCTGAGAGAAATCAGAAGGATGGGGTAAGAAACTATGAACTCGTACCCTCAAGGTAGACTGATTCAAACAGGAACAGCATGGGAATGTTTGAAAATAAGCGCCAATTCACATGTGTGGCTCGCTTGGCGTCAATTTGATTACGACATGGTACATAAACCGTCAAGACTTACAGTACACGTTCATCACCAAGGATACGACATGTCATTTCGGTGAAACATATGTTAGCCGTTTGATAACCGTCCTGTCAACAAGCTGCAGTGCTTGACAGAGAGGACATGAATTGTGCGATTCCTCGAGAGGTGCGAATAAATAGCGACTCTATTGATCATTCAAGAATTCAGTTGACCGCGCGTTCCGCGAGCTACTGTGAACTAATAGTATAATTAGTTCTCAACCCTTGATGAGTTAATAACGATACAACCCCAATATCAAAGCACATCACTCCGGCGATTTCTCCAACCCCACACCGGGAAGGTTCGAGGATCCGACATCCATTGATCCAGAACAATGCACTCCCCCACATAACTAGGCGCCCTCAGGTCCCTAGCCTTCTTCGTCCAATACCTGAACATCGACACGTCGCCCAGAGCCCCATAGCACATCGCGATAGCGTCGATATGCTTACGACTCTCAAACAGCTGCAACCCCTCCGCTTCTCGCAGCTCTAGCGCGCGTTTATGCATCCGAATCATGTAATCATCCGAGAGATCCTCGCTTGCGCACCATTCTTCGAAGCTCGCCATGAGCTGAGTAAGCTTGCAAAGTTCGCCTCGGGAAAAGTCGCTGTGGATGATGGACTCCCGCGGGAGGGTGCAAGATGGGCAGAGACAGTCGAAGTTGTGCCATGCTTGGAGCTTGTTGAGGCGCTGTTCGCGGTCTATGGTGCTGTCGATGTACTGGATCGTAATCTCCTCACTGGGCCCGATATCACGGACCGCTTCGAGAGTCAGGGAGAATGAGGCGGGGTCCCACTTCCAGTGAGCATTCGGGGAGCAACTATAAGGATGTGTTCAAAATGATTGTCACAACGGATAGACCAAACCTACGCACCTGTGATTGCATCGACTGATCTTCAGGAAAACAGCATGATGGGCGGCTAATTCGGGATCATCGACCGGCAAGTCGATCAAGAGGTAGTTCGTCTGCATGATAGCTTTCAACCGTTCCTCGAGTGGTAGGGTGTTGGCAAGGTTCATGAATTCCGTCCTTCCCTTGGGGTGGACCTCGGATAGCAAGCAAGAGATATCAGATAGGGCAGACGAGCTGCGCGGCATGACGATAAGAGGATGTTCAACGAGAATGATACTGCCTGCGGATATGCCACAACGAGCGAACATCCCCAGGCCTTTGATTCCCGCATGTCGGGTTTCGAAGGGGAGGCGGTCATGAAAGGTAGAAGGCTGACGGAACACACGCGGTAGGCATTTTCTCACGTCCTCGTGCAATAAGGTGGCACATTTAAAGTCTCCGAAATGAAATGTTTGAGTGATATATCGAGATTCGAGGGCACGGCTGATGAGTGTTGAATAATCCTTGGGCAGGTGGGAGAACCTGGAAGAACGGCGGCGGTGGGTCTTGGTCATCGGTACGAGGAACAGTGGAAGCGGCTGCGAGGGCGAGGTGCAAGAGGTCTGAAGGATCGAATAGATGCTCGGATCGTTTATAAGAGGTACGATGTGACCCCTTGGCGTACTCAACTATCATCTAAAAAGACGCGACAATGGAGGCGTGGGAGTGCCACCAAGTTGGCGCCTTATCTGTCTGCCTTTGTGATCCCTATTGAGTACAATAGCACCGTGAACAGACTGTATACGCACCTTTCTTCACAGTAGAACATCGGAGAAAATCAGTAGCGAAGACCGTGTGATCAACATCCAAAGTACAACTCGTACACGTAGTTGTAGCATGGCGACCTCGTCAAGTCAACGCAGGGCTGCAGAGTCCTTGTTACTACCCATCTGAAAAACGGTCAAAAAGACAACGAACTCAGAGGAGACAACATCGTCAGGGAGAGCTATATGTAGCTTGCCTAGAACAACGGAGGCAATCTGATCGCATCATATGGAACATCACTCAACGAAGAACGACGGCTGCTGTAGCTCCTTCACAGTGATGGTGATGAAGAACAAGTCCGTTGACGGATTCCAGAGCACGTGAATCATCAAGGAAGGACAGAACCACACCAGAAAAGGCGCCGCACAGCAAAGGAAACGAAAACCTAGGAGGAGGTTCCGTTCGTTTCTTGGCGAGATAACACCCGAACAGTGCAGACTCGACAGCATACTGGGAAGTCGGAAGTCGACATGGACGTACTGAAGATCCCCACATTGTGGTTCCGATTCTGAATAAGCAAATATCACGGGACGTGCCAAGAGCCAAGATTCACCTCCGGTCCGGGTGCCGGTGGCCTCGTCTTTTACTCCGTACAAACGCGCACTCGGTGCAGTACTGCTTACAGGGTTACCGGTATCCACTAACTCGCCGCTTCACTAATAATATCCAGAGACGTTTGACCCTGATTCCATAAAGTTGTTGGAGGTTATGCCTACTATAAACAACTAGTCAGCTTTCCGTTGTCAAGACCGAACCGATGACTAACTACGACTTTCCTGCTTAGCCTAAAAGTATATTCCCCATTCAAAGCTGGTGCAGGCTAGACCTACATTCTATTCATGCATCCATCTTGAGGTCACCATCTCCTCGGGAACAGGAACAGCATAGCGCGTACAATTTTGTAGTATTTCATAAACCTGGGTATATCCGAGTTTTAGACTGAGTCGGGGTATTGGGCGAAGAGTATGATGGAGGCTAAATTCCACGTCGTTTCTCTCCACCAGTTCCCTCAGGAGCACGAAATCATTGGAACAGCTTATGGAAGTCGAAACGCAACACAGGAGCGATCAGATTGCGGTCGAAGAGTACAGCAACGTGGTCCTCGTTCTCCGCGGACAACAAGCCGCAGACCATACCAATCATATGTCTATTACGACAGACACTGGAAAAGCCTTAAGCGAGATATCACGGTGAAAAATAAAATGAAGACTAACAGGAGCCCGACCGTTGCCTAGCCATCGCCCGTTCGGCTTTGTCCCAAATGACGCGCTCTTCCCTAGCATTTCTGTCCCTAAAAGGCTCCGTGTCTCGCAGAAAAATAAGCCTTCGGTCCTCTGCGCCTTGCCGCCGCGCGATAGCATCTCTAGTCTGATGGGGATCAGGCGTGAACAAAAGTAACAACACGCATACACGTAAACTGGGACAATGTCCAAGTATGAACGCCACGGTGCTGCATATCCGCGCCGCTTTGTCCGGGTCTATGGGCTGCGGCTCGGCACGAACATCAAGTGCCAAATGCGTGAGATTAGAAAGAGAGTGAAACCCCGTCCATGCGGTCCAGTCCGTGGAGTCGTTGATAATGGAAAGGTGCGTTAATCGGGAATAGAAAGGGAGGTTCAGTTGGGGGTAGAACCCATGAAGTATGGTAGGAAACAAGACCGATAAATGAGTCGGTCGTAGATTCGAGACAGCTGTCCCAAGTCGTTCGGGTGAGTGACAGCTCGGATGGCAGCGTGTCGGGATTTGCGAGGTCGGCACGAAGAATATGGTTAGATGGGTTACACCTGCACAGGCGGCTAGTATTTTGACGGTTCGACTTGTTTCAGCATGAATGTCGACGGAGAAACAGAGGGATTTTACGTGGTCGAGGAAAAACCGTTGGCTTTTGGCGGTATCGATGGTGCGGAGGAAGTTACGAATGGTGCTTTCGCGACGGAGGCTGACGACATGGTACAATATTGGGTCGATCCTATGTAAGTATGAGCGAGGATATCGTTGGGGATCGATAGTACGCACCACTCCCTAGCCCAACTAGACACCTGAACCAAATTCAACGCGACCTGTCTGTCGACCCTAGCGGCGTATTCGAAAATCTCTTGTAGAATATCCAAGGGAAGGTAAGGATGATTTGGTTCCTCTACGCTCATACCGCTGTGACTAGACAAGCAGCTAATGCTCGTCTAGTTTCTTTATAGTCGTCGTACTGTAAGAGACCGATAAAGGACCAGCAGATCCTTTTGGCTAGCACAGTCGTTACCGGTGAACATGCATGACTACGTCACGGAATTTGGCATCATCTCTGTGCGGTCCGTATGGGCGTGATACGCGACAAATTGGTCTGACGCGTGGAATCTTCTTTTGGAGATGTTCAGCCAAGTTCTGCGCGGAGTCCGTGGAGGTACGTGAGGGAGATCGAAAACCAGAGCGCAGTCGGAAACAGATAGGAACCTCTTAGAAAGCATCATGAAACACGGATTAAAATTACTTACTTGCAAGAAGTTAAGCCTTGCCTCAGTTTCTGAATTCGGGGTTCGCGTGCTTGAGAGTTTTTGGGATACTGAGGGAAAGCCCAGGACTGCATCGAAGTGATAACCATGTGTTGAATGTATATGAATGCTATATGAACGCTGACCTTCGAAGAGAAGGAAAACTCACAGAGCGGAGAGGTGGAGGTGTTAGGTACCTGAATGGATCTGGCAAAGAAGATCGAAATAGGGGTCAGCTATTTGCCGCGGCAAGTCACCGGAACCGGAAATCGATTTCTGAATTTGTGCAGCTTCCTCATATCGACCGCGAAGTGTATAATACCCGGTAGTGGCATTAATAGGACTCCGTAAGCAGTATGTTTCAAGTAATGAACAGCCGCTAAGGACATTTGCGTTTGTGATCTGAGACGGTAAAAACTCTCATCTAAGTATTACTTGTGATAGTAATCATTTTGAAGGCACTCACCGCAGCTGCTGGCCGACTCCAATAATTGGAGACGGGACTGCGTGACTTTCTCCCGAATTTTGAAGCAGTTGGCACCATCGGATCTGACAAGGAGATCAAGATCCAACAGCTCCGTGGACGTGAACGACTCGATAAGCTCTGAACATGGTACATCTACAGCGCCTTCGCCGAAGAACTCGTCCACCTCATTGAGCACATGGTGACCCTCGAAACCTGTCGGTCGTAGAGATGGTGCTTGCTAATAAGAGTTTGCAGTATAAATCAATTGGTACAGGATCGTACTGGGTGTTTGACTCCCCAGCGAAGGATTGGAGTACTAAATGCATAGCCAATGCCTTGTTTGTACCATTATTTGGTGCGAAGGGAAGCAATCAAGAAGGCAGAGCTTATAAGGCCGAACAATCGCAAGCTGCTAGGTAGGCCCGAGTGAATCAAAATAATGTCGAAAAGACCTTGGGAAGGTGGGAGACGGGCGGCGACGGTCAACATTGTACCGCGTTCGGAAATTATCGGGACATTGTTCACGGCATATGTAACTGCCAATGTGTCAGATCATGATCTCCTCATTAGGTACGGTAGCGCGGACTGCTTCAAAAGTTAGCAAGGGGTCACAACTAATGAGGTTAGCATTTTTACCAACGTCAAACCAGACGGCCTAAGATATCAATGGACAACGTCACACTGGGTTCAGAGACTTCAAGGTGTGCCCTCAAGAGAAAATAGGCGAGTAAAACAGGACATAAATTGTATACAACTATTCTTTGACGATCCTTTCCTAAGATTATTTACTAACGCAGTGTCCCCATTCAACATAGCGTTCATAATATGCCATGCCACTAAGACATGCCTGAATGTGCATTAAATAGGGCATCGCACCAACGCATATAAACGCGACGCTCACCACTTTATACCATCGTTCCGGGGAGTCGATGACTGGGAGTTCACTATGCTTGGTTCCCAATTTCGCAAAACAACGCTTGGATGAGAGAGAACGTCAAAAAACATCCGACATCCCAGATAGCGAAAAAAGCACACATGGGGCACAATCCTATTAATTCGCCTACTTTGGAGTCCGGCCTTGGAAGAAATATCGTCCTCCTTCTCGTCTTTTAAATAATCTTCGAAAGATTTGGACGTGTCGTGAAACAAAGTCACGGTTTTCATCATCTCGGTTACCTTCCGGTCGGGAGGGAAAGGATTGGTTGGAGAGAACCCCTAAAAACTAGTCAATTCCTTCAGTTCAGTAGGTATAGAACAGATTCATACCGCTGATGGACAGGCTGACATTCTCTTCATGGCATCGTTGAAGCCTACCGAAGATGACAGGTAGTTTGCTGACTTTTTCCAAAGGTGCCAATTCATGAAGAGGCCGATGATGGCCGCATGGGGATTAGTTTTGTTCAGCAAAGGACCCCAGTCGGACAGAACGGACATGCCGACATAGTTCTTGTCCGTAATATTCGAGACCTCGATACGATCAAAGCTCTGTGGGAACGCGGGGTGACTTTTGAGAGTTTTCGGGAGCTGTCGAGCATCTTTATCAGAAGCGTAGATTTGCACCTTGAATCTACGAAGGCGTTTTGAAAATTCGACCAGTTGGTCCTTGACATAGAAGAAAAGACAGCCTATCAAATCTTCTTCAGTTGTACCATGGGCCTTTCCCGCGTTGAACATCTCATCGAAGCTGAAATCAAGGTAAGCAAAAGTGGGACCAGAGAAGTAGATGGAGATCCTTACTCCCATCCGTCGAAGGGGTGTGCACTATCGTTGAGCATGAGACGATCATCATGAGTAAAGAGCCATGGGTTGGGGATAGCCATGTGAGCATTTATAGCGCCAAAAGGCAGAACCAGCCCATAAGAACGCCATGCCTCCAATGCGAGTCTATGAGACGGTTTCAGGCTCGCATAGTACCGGTCACGGTAATCGACTCTCTCTGGTGCGTTCATGATTTTATTCAAGGCATTATTAGCAACAGGGGGATCTCTGTCCTTCGGTTGGAGTCGATCGAGGAGAAAAGCGGTGGTGTTGGAGGAGAATGTGGTGCACATTGTTGTCGATGGCGTCAGCTGAACCGGGGGTACCATTGAGATTTCGAAGTATCTTGGACTCCAAGATGGGCGGAAAGACGCGGGGATCGTAGGAGAGAGGCTGGAAGATAGAGTACCAGAGGTGAAGAGCATGTTCGGCTGCTTCCTCCTACAATTTGAAATGAGTAAGAGAGAATTATAGGATAGTATACATTGTACCCACAACGTCTTCGACAATCCCCAGAATGGACAACATCATAAGATTCCTGCATACGACGACAGGGCTGAAATCATTCAGTACTATTTTGATTGTCCCACTATAGTCCCCTGGTAGTCCATTGATGGTCCTGACCATGTTTCGTAAATCGCCAGAAGCTATGGGTGAAATAAGATAGATTATATATACTCGTAATCTCGGACGCACCTACGAAAGCCAAGGAAATATCTCTGTTCCGTATGTCTGCTATCCCCTCGTTATCAACCGCGTTAATGATATCGATCGCTGGGATATTTCCCCATCTAACATTGGACTAGCATTAGCACGTAATTAAACTCACAGGAATCAAACTAACAAAATCAAGCCCATTCCAAATATGGACGGCGTCCCTTGTGGCATCCCTGGTGGTGCACCATCGGAATTTTCGTTTACGAACTTCGGGGTCCTCTTCTCCCTGACCCACGCCGGTGACCATGATGGCGATCTCAATGTATTTCTGCAATCTTCAACGACGTCAGTTTCTTCGCTCAGATAAACTGTAGGAAATAACAGCTACCGTATTTGTGCGATCCCCAATGTTTCAACTGACACTCTTTCGAGCAATACCGGACGAGAAGACATCCCGAGCAACTCATCGTACCGTCGTTGAGGCAAAATCGGGACTTTGAAGTGTTCTGGTTCGCGCAGCTGAGGCGACCCAAAGGTGGCGGCATTGGCGTGCCAAATTTCAAACGTGTTTGACCGAACCTTTTCCGTTCTACCTCGAACATCTCTTGTTGGAGACCGTGGCGCGCAATGAGGTCTTCGAGTGCTTTCCGATTGATTGTGTCCTCCACATTCGGATTAGTCTTGGGAGTATTAGAGGAGGGGTACAGGAATTTTAGAGGCTGCTTTGAGTCCTGTTCGAGTTTGTCCAAAAAGGCAAGTAGTATCGATTTCTTATCGTTCGTTGAGGAGAGTGCAGAGAGAGACTTGTCGAGGTTAGAGAGGAGGGCCTTCATATTGGTGGTCATGATAGATGATGGTTACGGATAACGCTTCGCGATCTTATAGTGGTTGGCACGTTGCCAGAAGATTGCGCGGTTGTCTATATATTCCGTCATCGCCCTGAAAATAAGCGCCGAATGTTCGCTTCTTGAGTTTAAAATGATGTGCCATCACCACCGGTGCCATTGAAAGCAGTAGCAAAAATTTACACAGTGTGTTAGGGCACACGGGCGCGAGATCGAACCTACAATTTTAAAAATAAAGTCGCGGGGAAGTGGACCTTCAACGATATGATTTTCAATGCATTCGTCTTTCTCTGGAATCGAGATGGGTGAAAAAGCAACAGTGATTGAGTTCCCTCTATAGCGAATACCGTAGATTCCTGTACGTTTTATTAGCGATAATCCGCCCATTCGCATGCCGATAGATCATTCACGGTCTTCTTGGGTACTCGAAAACAAGTTAAAGCGCATTAAGTAAGGCGCAGCGCGCGCACCTATATTGACATCGAAAATGTACGAGTAACAATTATGCCCACACCCAAGAATACACAAAAAGTTCTAAAACAAGAAGGACGAGTACCGTAGCGATGGCACCAAGAATATAGACAGCCAAAGAAACTCGGGGGATCGGTGCTATGCCTTGACCTGCGAGCGTCAAAACATTAAATCGATGACGAATCCATATTAAGCACGAATCAGAAGGCAAGCCGACTACACAGGCTGTCGAGAATGTCCGTCAGTTCTTGTAGTGTAATATATGATGCTATGGCCTCACTACCTTGGACTACGTTATGGTCAGTCTTGTCGTCGGTATGGGCTTCATATATCTGAGATTCTAATTGAAGGTTTGAGCTACTGAAAAAGAATGCTAAACAACATCGTGTATCCTACCTCTCAGTGGATCATGATCAAGACTTTGGAACTGTGATGGACCCGTTTCAAGGTCGTCAAGCATGTCAGAGTATGATTTGATTTGTTCCCCTAGACAGTAGAATTATCCTTTACAATTCACGGAAGTGCGATATGGGAGCTACTTACAACGAACAATCATTGCAGGCTCTGGTATCGGAGAACATCCAATCATATTCCTAGATATCTCCATGTCAACTTCTGAATAAAACATTAGTGTAAGCTGTTGAAAGCAACGCCGTCCGGAACGTACTATCGTCTTGGATCAGATTAACTGCTAGTTCCGGTTGGTTCAAATATCTCGCAATTTCGAGGCTCACGGGATGAAAGCCACAAATCTTGTGGAGGAAAGTACTGACTTCAAGACTTATAGGGCGGTAAACCACTACGTCGTGACCGACATCTGTCACAGAGCACAAATAATGAATGTCCGAAGCGTCTGCAACTCCGAGTTGGGCACCATGTCGATCGTTTGACAGGAATACTTTGGGGACATAGGATCTCTGGTTCTCCATAGGAATGGTCATGTCAATGAATAGGTACGGGACGCTTGAGGGTTCACAATTTGAGTCCGCCTCTATATGAATTTTAAAGTACCGCTGGGTAACTAAAGAATCTTTTAAGACATTCAGTCGCTTTGAGAACTAGGGCTACATACTTTGGGAGACGATTAGTTGTGTGCGGGATCCATTGGATACTTTGCCAACCTGGCCTAAAATTCGCGCGCCTTGTGAGAACCAGCGGAAGAAACATTCACGTTTTCCTTCGGTGGTTAGGCCGATGAAGCAAGTCAACTCCATTTTGACGATATCTTCCGGCAATGTATATCTATACACATATTTCAAAAGATGCAGGATACTAAAACAGCCGCACCTACCGCCATAGGCCACTCGAAAGTTCAAGAAGAGTCCCAGATTCGGGCTCTGGGATTATCGAGATCCGGACTGGCAGAGGTTCATCCTCAATGCAGTCAACCAAGAAACGTCTGTCCGATCGTATATCGTTTATGAAGATTTTCCCAAACATCGTATTTCGTTCAAGGGGAAGAAAGACATTTCCATGTAGTGACGTCACCACAGATATGATGTCGTAGTATAATAAGAGATGCTCTTTCGCAATCACGGGGTCCTGATGGCGCTTCATAAATGAATCAAGACCATCCTGAATGACTGGTGAAGCCGGGCGGAACAGATCAGCGAGATTCTTAACGTAAAGCTTGTCCCATGATGGCGAGAACTGCAAGTCGTCAAATAGCAGGCGCCCGTCCGAGGTGCAGCGTACATCGTCGAAAGCCTGCCGCGTTGCTATAGTTAACCCGATAATGCATTACTAGAGATTAAGCCGCTTACGAAGGTCACTTGAAGACGGGTAAGGGAAAATCTGAAGGCATTCTATTAGACTGTTCAGATAGCGTCCTGTGTATAGCTACGATCTTACGACGTACATGAAACGCATGAGTCTGCAGAATCTTCAGTTAGAAGGAGAGGGGGAAAAACTCGGGTCGAAGAACATACCAACACCGCATGGGCAAGAAATTCGAGATGCTTGTCAAAAAGCTTGGGAAAGTCTTTCAAGGCCATTTCCCCTACAGCAGGATAAGCGATGGCAGCATATAATAATTCAAATCCTTACCCGCATTCCAGTAGAATACCAAAGAGGGTGTAGGCCCGGATTGAATAACGCCGTACAGTTGGCGCAGGTTCGGGTGTCTTTGACGATCAATGTAAGTGGTAGGACGCTGCGGTAAGGGATACACATACCTTTCAGCTAGACTGTGAATCTCTAATTGGCTCTTCCATGTCTTGTGACTGTGAGGTCGTTGTATAGATGCTCACAGTCTCGACGTACCGTGAGTCCGAAATCACCAGAGTACTCTTTCACTACCATAACACGGCTCAATGTAGCGACGTCTGCTGTAAATTTGATAACGCCCGTCCTCCTTGCCGAGTTATCAATTGACCCGTACAGGTCATCCTGTGGAAAGATTTCTCGAAGCTGAATATCGGCATAACGTAGATTGTGGAACTAAAATATCATCAGTTCGCCGAAAACATAGGTAGAGTAGAAGAAGTGAACCTTGTTGTTGATGAAGGTTTCCAGGTAATTCGCTTTAATGTAGGATACGTCGCGTTGGATGTCAGATGCCACAGAAAACAGGTCCATTTGCGAATATTGAAGAGAGTTCATTCCGTGCTTCACGTGCGAGATGGATGCATTAGAGCTTAGCGATAGAGAAAGCTACCGGATGGATTCAGGAATATGCATCTCTGGGACTACGAGAAACTGACAAGAAGCTTCGACTTAGCGGCTTCCATGGCTTGTCGGTGACCAGCGATTTCGTCTTTGACGTTCGCGAGGGGGTAACGAACTGTTTGATGTTTTTCCAAGGGCCTTTTTCACTTCGATTCATCTCGACGACTTTGATCGTGAGATCACTGAGAAACCTGGGCCAGTACATATAAGTGTTGTATGTGCGTTTATCGAAGAAAGGATACAGACTCTTGAAATTTCAAGCAAGCTTTTCGTAGATCTTCGAAATCAACGCCATCATGGCCATCGGGCGCAGACACATTGATGCCGGCATCACGAGCGATTGTCAGGATATCAATGATATCTTGAACCAGCTCCTCCACGTCCTCCTTGTTCTTGCAAAATTGCTACCGAGATATAATCAGAGATGTAAACAGTTGTCGGAAGATCACAAACCTCTAGGTTCGTCAGAAACACTAGGACAACACCACCAAGACCCTCATGAACCCTCCAACCAGTGGCACCATTTCGCCGCAGGCAACGACGACTTTTGCTGCCTCTGCAGAAGCTGTTATGGCATCTTGGAAGTTCCCAGAGCGTTTCTCGACTGTTTTGGAGGAAGATGTAGGCGTGTTTCATAGATGGAGGAGGACAAGGAGCGTTGTACCACCCTTGCGCATGGTAGATAGGTGCCGGCATTGCCTCCAGAAGGAGAACAACGAATTAACCCGTCCCTGAGTGACTTGACAAGGCTTCAATCCTCTCTTTCGATTCGTGCCACAGTGCCACCATATAAAACAGCACATTGGAAGTGCTGGCTGATGTGAACGAATAGAGTAAGCATGTCGGGTGGAATCCTATAATAACCAAAACACTGGGCTATGATGGCAATGGAAGTAGAGAGGCCTAAAAACTCGAAATAGTATCAACGTTCATCGACATCTCCTTTAGACCATGCGTACCTGGATCGGTCAAATGGACCCGGATACCTGATTGAATTTCTCTGGTAACATCTGAGGATGCAACTTCCACGATACATAGCGAGAGGCTTGACTTGACGGACGAAGCAAGATGCCATAGATTGTTCCCACAAATATGGGCACTAAAAGTAGCCAATACATGTCCCAGGCGGATGTCGAAATCGCAGTTAGAATGATTCGTGAGCATACACAATAATTATCAGTATCATTACACGTTCATAAATCAACGCCAGCATGTTTCATCAACTCCGAAACTTCGATATCTATGACAATATCGTAAATATTGGACTGAAGACAAGCGACAGGACTCACGATCTTCTGTATTCTGCATACGAGACGCAAAGGTGCATTCCTTTCCTATGACAACCATTAGCACAGTTTCCTTTGATGATAATCAAAGTACTCTATACCTGGTCCAAAAACAAATTCACCGCCCAGCTGGGAGATATTGCCCTGCTTGCCAATAAGGTTGGGTCTCTAAGCGGCCCTGTCTACAAACCATCAAATATGAGAGAGAATCAAAGAAACATTGCCATGGACATACGCAAAACACTAGACACCGCATTTGGAAAATATGCCGAGCTTGAGATAACTGCGTCGTTCTTTCCCAGCGGGAGTTGCTGCGAGGGTCTCGATGTCCATACCGAGAGCATGGTACAGCTCCCGAGTGGGTCTGCGTAGATATTCCCCAGGAATTTAGTAGATTCTAACGTCGTTGTTGTGGGTACTATGGAATATTTCGGATGACTTACGTACCTTTGTAGAAGGAGGATAGCGTCAGAGTGCCCGCATCCTATTATGATGACTCGGGTCTTGGACCTTTCAAGAGATTCCTGTGGTACAGAAGCAAGCTGTTCTACGTATTGCTGTACAAACATGCAGGGAAAGCACCTGACAGTCACAGAAGATCACGTACCTTGCACGACTGAAACAGTCTGGCGATCAAAATTTGAGATGTATGGCAAGCGTAAGGACACGCACTCCACAGAAAAAGTGCCCTAATGAAACAGTCAGGACGCACGAAACACCAGTTTTTCGAACGACTCAGCTAATGAAGACCACGACAACTTTCTCTGATGGATCCGCGGGAAGAAAGAGTACCGAAACTTGGACTGTACTCCCGGTACTGTTAGATACTTCGATGTCAGATGCCTTTGCGAAGGCAGATTGCTGGGGGAGTTCATTCATGAGAGACATAGATGGTGTGGTGGTGTGAAGGCAGGTGGGTACCGGACCGGGTGTGATAGACGGCCTACAATCACTGCGACGGATTACGTCACCTTGTCACACGGCCTGGTCTCTTACTCCAGTCTTCACAGCGTCGCATTTTTAAAGGGGTGAAACTGCTGTGGATCGTTCAACTCTAACAGAACAAAAGACACCATCAAATCAACCTACATTCAATTCCCGTCGGAAAGCTTGAGAAAGAAAACAACTCGAGGATTCACGCCAGATACTGGAACGTGTGGCACGTAACGTCACTGATTTGGAATGGCAAACGCTCTGTGGGGGTAGTTGATCTCTTTTTATCTTTTTTTATAACCAATTCCCTTACGTAGACATGCAAATCAGGGTATAAAACTGACGTGAGGACCGAAGGTCGCCTTGTGTTGCGTGTCTTAGATACGCATCCTCAGTCACCAGCTCCCCTCTACGAGTAGCAAGTAGAGGAAGATCTACGCAACGTCGTCGTTGCCGTCAAATCGACCCTCTGTTAGACGCGGCTCTGATTTCGATTTCTGGACACGCTTATGATTTTTCGTAGTAGCCAGGAAGTCAAGTTATAGCACGACGTCATTATAAAGGCGGCATACCCTCACGTTATCGCGTGTTTCTGGCACCGGTCTCTGGGGAATCGCTCCTTGAAACCAAGCCCAATCAGGCCGGGACAGACGATCATGGAAGTGGATTTGCAGGGTGGCCGCAATTCCATTTGAGAACCCACCTCCGACCGACCGGATGTTGATGTTATACGACATCACGCCTTACCTGGACCTGGATCTGGACCGTTGACGTCTTTCTTTTGAATTTGCGATACTTATTCGCAGATCTGCCACTGTTTCATTTCGCTTAACATTAGCACTGCAGCTTGGACGGAATGATCATCTCTGGACGGCGCTTCATATCTTTCACAAGCGGACGCCCCATAGTGATTGCAGTGCTCGAGGCCACCCCAGAAGTGATACACCAACAACACATGTATGCCGCAGTGCATTCGCTTTTGTACAATCGCCGTACTCGTGCTTCTTGACTGTCCGAGCGGTGATTACACATCTATCATTGTCCCCTTTCTTCTCTATTTGTTCTGCTTCGTGGTCTAATAGATCCGCGTTGAGTTCTTCACGCTTGTTTAGTCGCCATCATGACAGTCGGTTTACCGTGTCGATTCTCAAACTGAATCAAATGGTTGGCGTTGAATTCGAGAGTGATTCGACGCCAGGGTCGTGTTTCATGGCTATCCAGACGACGAAGACGATACTTATCCCATTAGGCACGGTTCGTAGATATAAATGTAGGAATTGTACGTATCCTAAGAGCGGCAGAATTAGATCAGATCTCTCTACAAGGTTTTATCTAAAGTAAACGAGATCGTAGCTAACTTTTATGTCATGCAAAACTCTAATCATCAAATCAACAGCGTAGGAATTCCATTTGTTAAGTAGTAAAGTCCAGTACATGACATCTACCTAAAACGATATAACGATCGAGTCCAGCCAAAAATTACTAACTAATAATCACTAACATAATATAATCACCAAGTAGGTACAGATCCAACGAATGTTTTGTCATCGACGAGAAAGTCCTTCTGAGCTGTCATATTCACAGCTTCCCAAAGACAAGCTTCCCCACTCCAGTACTCTTATCCACCTCAACTCCAACCAAGAATGTCTTCTCGCCCAGCCAGTCGATCCTCCTAACGCCACCGTCCCATCCTCCTCCCAGTTTTCTACACCGTGTCTCGTACGCCCTTGCCGCCTTGAGCTGCGCATGCGTCCCATGCCCTAGAACTTCCCACTCTCGGTGTGTCACTCTCGTCGACAAGGTCCTGTGCACAGCGCATAGGAGATCAAGGTTCGTTATTGTCTTTCCATCGGCGTGTACGACGACTGGCCATGGCAACTTATTAGATCTCAGCACGAGCTGATCAGCTTTCGCAGGATCAGTTGCTGGTTGAGAGAGTGTATGGGCGGGGATCAGCGTCCGGGTTTTCCGGTCCACGACGGATTTCGAAGAAGGGGCAAATGTAACGTCGTACCATATAGGCGCAGGGTGGTGTCGGCTCGAAGCGAGGAGAGGATGCATGTGGACGGCCTCAGGCCGGTTGGGATTAGCAAAAGACACGTGATCTGGGGAAAGTTAGTTTGTTTGAATTTTATGAAAACCAACGGAGAAGTGACGTACGCTGAACATGAACACCGGTGGTTGGATTTGAGTGGGGCTTTTTTAGAACAGAACGCGGAGACGGGTGGTTGGTGTTGGAGCTGTTTGTTTTCGGAGGCGAATCGGGTGCTGATGAAGTTGATGAGCTTGTACGAGAATGGTTACTTTGAGGCGATGCAGTTGGCAGGTAGATAGGGTACGGTGCAGCTAAGACATTGAAGTTAGCCCACGATGAAATGCATGTAATATATATCGAGAACTTACGACGATCGTATTTGTAACTGACAATACGAAGCTCTCGGGAATGAGGCTCATGAGGACGGCCGTGTTTGCTTGAGCGTGTGGGAAGTGATGCGTAAGAGTAACCTTGGGGAGGGGCAGGCGCACACGACAAAGAATTGCTCCTTTTCCGCCTTGGAACCTGCCCTGTGGCCGACGTACTAGGGAGAGTCTCCTGCGCGGAACTCCTAGGAGTAGAACACGAACGTCGACGTGTTTTCGAACCGTCTGAGAACGGTGCTGGTTGCTTCCTCGATGATGAGCTGCCTCCAAAGAGACTACGAAGATACGATGCCATGGTTGGGTGTCGCAATAGTGGAGGGTAGAAAAGTGTATCGCAAGAGGTGGTGGTTGAGGTCAGAGCTGTTAAATATCAACCATGACTCGGCCCGAAGTGATGGTTCGATGGAGTAATGAGGAACGCGTATTCGAAGGATCCAAGGTAGCCATAGGGGGTAACAACATGGCAAATCTCGACATCGGCTAGCTACAATGTCCGCCCAGGCAAGGAATCTTGGCCCAATGAAGTGGATATGTGAGGTAAGAGAAGGCGCGAGTACGGCGGACCTAGAATAGACAACGCGTGGTATACACGTGTTGTAGATGTACCGAACATTCAGGAATGCCTTCAGCATTGATCAGTGATCCCAACAGGCGGCTATTAGCCGATGCAATACTCTTCGAAGATGTGATTGCACTCATTCTCCATCCCAATCCAATGGTGCGGTGGTGCGGCACGATTGGAAGGTATTCGCCGGTCCAGTGCCTTTCTGAAATACAACCTAACACTTGCTGGTCAAATGCGGGGCTCTTCACCTGGTTTGGCGGTAAACTTCAGATAATGATAGGCGGGCCACGTTCGATTATTCGGCTGTGCAAAAAACACTATCTAAAATTAATCCCATGTCAGCATTGAGCGATGGACGTAAAAGCGGACGTACCATTGGCAGTTAAAACTTCGTTTCGCAGGATTTATTCCCTTTTAAAAATCCGGCGGTTTCAGTGATTCGTTTTTTGGACGAGTCTGAGACGACAACGTGACTGCGACGCCCGGTTTTTCTCCGTTGCCTTGCTGATAGATACTTATTGTCCGGTGGCTACTACATATAGCGGCCCTGGGAGTCTGTTGCCGCCGATATGTTCCGCAGAAGACCCACAATGACCCAAAAAGACTAGCCGACTTATCTTCGTTGAAACTGTCCGGTCTCTAGATTTGAGTGTCGGATACTTTGGGCAAGGTAGCGACTCTAGCCGGTGCGCCATCCACGGAGAATAGTTCGTTGAGAATCTTGGGAAGTCTGAGCGTGTGGTCGTGTGAGCCTTAATCATAATGAGGCGACGATGTGCATGGAGGAATGGCAATCGTACTTACGATTTGAGCTTCATTGCAGTGATTAAACCTTGCGAGTCGGACCGTTCCAGAAGGAGTAGAGGGTGGCA